>JAEIFJ010001420.1:0-223083 GCA_018903435.1 Leucophenga varia
ATATTAACTTAACAATTTAAGCCTGATTATATGTAATGTAATTTTTTTTAATTTTCTGTTCTTAATGTATAGTCACTCCTATCATCTATACTATCTACTCTACACGGTCCGCTATATTTCGGATCTAATTTATGACCTGTTTTATCTAAAATTAGTACTACATATCTACACTATTTTCTTATCATATTTTGATTTCTGCTTGCAAAATTTGGCACAAAACGTCTGAATAATAATTACAGAATACTACAAATCGTTTAATATCATTAGCATCTTTAGGTGTTGGACAGTCTTGACTAATTTTGAATTTGCTATCGTCTGGAAGTATGTCGTGCTTTGTATATTTATGTCCTAAATAAGTTAGTGTTGAAAGAAAATACATTTGTCAGGATGTATTTTAAGATTGTGTTTACGCCATCACGAAAAACTTCTGCTAAACTACTAAGCATATGAACATCCTATCACAACAGTCCACCAAATGCGAAAGTCATCATTCTTTGGAATGAATTTGGACCTTTGTTAAATCCGTAAGGCAATCTTTAAAATCTATATGACCCTTTTTCCTTAGAAAATGAAGTAAGGTATCGTGAATTTTCATCTAAGGGAATTTGATGAAAACATGACATAAAATGTAATGTAGAAAAATATTTACATAGCTCTTTCTAGTTGATCAAGAATGTCATTAATTCTTGGTAAGGGAATTTATCTGCAACTATTTTCTTACTTATTTGTCGATAATCAACTACAAGACGCTAGTGTTTTCCACTGTTACCGGGCAAAAAATTTGGAAGGTACCAAAAAATTGGACTATTATCTTCTGAAGTTGATGGTTCAATTAATTTATCATTAATTAGCTTACTAACTTGTTTTTTCACCTTCTCTTTATGACTATGTTAGAATTTCTCAATATATAAAACATAAATATAAATTGCGCTACAGCCGATTGTCGGCCTTGGAAGCACGTAGGGTTTGGCACCAGCGTTTGTAATCCAGTGCCAGTGCTCGGGATATTGATCCTGCGGATGTCATCTAGGACCTGGTCCTCCCAACGCAGCGGCAGACGTCCTCTCTGTCGCGGCCCTTCGATTTGATTCACGTTTTGCTTGTAAACTTCTATTGCCAGAGCTTCTGTGTCCATCCGACACAGGTGACCAGCCTAGGACAGTCTTTTGTATTGAATGTTCCTGACTATATCGATTTCGGTATACAGCTCGTACAGCTCATCGCTCATACATATATATATATATGATCCCTTGGTTTTGCAAGTGGTATAAGTCAAAAATTTTGAAAATCTAGTTTATCAGCTATTTCATATCAAATCCTAATAAAATAACATAATTTGAAGAGATTAGCAGTATACCATGAAAATTAACTTGATAAAATGTGTTTATTTTTGGTTGGTAAACAAAATACGGTTACTGTTTTGTTTTTTTTTTTTTTTTTGGATACTGGTATAAGTAAGTCTGTTCACAAAGTTTGGCAAAATAATTAGTAGCTTTGTTATGTCTTCAGATAACGGTTCAGGTGTGATCAATAATGTTAAAACAGTTGATCATAAATTATTGGTATCCGGCCATTCTTATTTGCCTAATGATCGCGATTTTGGTTTGATAGAAACTTAAATTAAATAATCGAATTATTTATACATACCTGAGCATTATTATAATTTAATAGAATAACGTAAAAAGAAAAACACATTTTTGGTAGTACAAATGGTTCAAAAAAAATTTCATTTCGACAAAACAACTAAAAGAATCAACCAATACTAAAAAGAAACACACCAATGGAGAAAATGTGTCTTGGCTAAAAATTCAATGGATCAGATTTCTAAAAAATGCTCCTTGGATGCCAATTCCGAATTCAAAGTATTAGACCTCTCACCAAAAAGAGGAAGACCTAGAATATACGAAAATATTGATTTGCTTCCATTATACACAACCATTAGACCAATACCAGAAGAATAACGTAAAGATATGATGGAATTACTACCCTATATCCCTAATAAAAATAAATAATTTACTTAGTTGCAATGAAATGAGTTCGAATAAAATGTTAATTAATAATAAAAATGTTTCCTTGATGGTATAAGTCATTTATAAAGTCATGCAGTTAATTTTGAAAGTGGTATAAGTCATTTCAACCTTTCAAAACCACATTTATTTTTAAAAATGGTTATAAATTTTACAATCATAATAAATATTTATTTGTTGGCACTACTTTACTGTCGAAAAATCATATTCCATAATACAAAAATATTTTTTAATCCTTAAAATGCAAAACTCTAAATATCTCGAAACAAGGAAAATAGGACTTATACCACTTTCAAAATCAGGAGCTTATATATATATAATATATATATATATATGTATATATATATGTGTAACAATACAGAGGTTTCTAGATGCTTTGTCTGTATTGCAAACCAGAGGTTTGCATTGCTGGTTTTGTTGTTTGTAAGCAGGCAAAAGAAGCTGGTGAAAGATTTAGCAACTGAATCCTTTGTTAGTGTTTTAAAACAATTACAGGCCGAGGGGGCATTGTGGAAAAAATACATTCGGACATTGGTACGAACTTCGTAGGCAAAAAAACCAATTAACAGAATTGGATTACTACATTTTTTTAACCAACGGACAAGACAAACATCCATTTGTATTCAGCAGGGCATACAATTTTATTTCATACCACCCAGGGCTCCACATTTTGGAGGATTGTTCGACACAGTAGTTAAGTCAGCGAAACATATGCTGGTAAGGAGTGTTGCATCAGCTTCATTGACAAACGAAGAGCTTAAAACACTTGCTATAAAGATAACAAGAAGAACCGCTCAAGGCCCAAACGGACCATCGAGCGTCAAACGAAAAAAATAACTCTTTTGACACACTGTAAACTATTGTCTCATATTAACCATGAGTTTTGGAAGCGATGGTCTCACGAATATTTGAACGAACTCCAGCAACGCCACAAATGAAAAAAACCCGTTTGTCAATGTGAAGCTGAATGACCTGGTGATTGTTTAAGAGGAAAGTTTGCCGGTTATGCAGTGGGAACTTTTAAACGTCCGATAGCCAGACTGTCACTCTTGCCAGTTGACACAACATATCAAGAAGAAGCCACCCAAAAAGATTTTGAAGACTCGATACAAGAGAAACCTTCGAAGAGACGAAAAACTACAATGGAAACATCATTATGGACATGCATGCACATCACCAATCACAATTTAGAACTTTGATGTAAAGGCTGGAATATTCAATTAAAGCATTGGTACGACAAGACTAGCTACCAGCGGTTGGAACTTATTCGTTTACTATGATCTTAAGCGATACACACAGGAATTATCAATGTTCACTAACGGTACAGGGATGTTTCAGAAAATGTTTGAGAAGTTGCCAAAACGAATCACATGTTCCGAGACAGCAAACCATTTTCGCCATATTGAGGAAGAACTTAAGATGGAGGATGAACCGCTATCTAAAAGTCGTCACCGCAGAGCTGCATTAGGCATCATTGAAAATATTGCCTATGATTTGTTTGCGGTTTTAGATTCTAAATATGTGAAGGAATTGAAACAAACAATTGGCAAGGTTGAGTCTAACAAAAAATATGTGCTTGAGTTTCTGCAAAATCAAACCCCAGTGATTGACGCCACCATAAATACAATGCAACGTCAAGATAATGTAACGAATGGTCGGTTAGTCCAGATGCAATCGCAACTCTACAGGATACTACAAGAAAAAGACCAGAACATGTTGTTTCAATGGTACATAACATTAAGCACCCAGTGGACAATAAGAGCTTGAGCTATGAATCTGCTGCAAAAGGTGCAGACGCAGATTTTGAATGTACTTACTGATGCGAGACAAAGCAAGATCATTCCTGACATTGCAGCAATTGGAAAATCAGCTTGGTCAAATACGCGGTCAATAAGACAAGGTGAAGTACTTCCAAGTAATGATGATTATATACTTTCGATCTACAAGCTACTCAAAGTGAAAAAAAAGTTTCTGAAAAAACGTTGTGTCTAAATCTATAATTCCGTTGGTGTCAAAGCACCAGTTTGGACTGTTTAACTTGATATCAATTCCAGTAGCAGACATATTGGGACTGAAAACGCTAAAAATTGCTTCACCTATTCTTGCCATGACTTTCCATCGGAACCAAGGTTTCTCAATAAGTTGGGATAACATCAAGGCTGGCTTGCCACAGATTGTTGATAGTTACACATGTTAAAAAAAGCAGTCATTATTTGCAAAAACTGGTTGTGAATTTCAAATGATGCACAGGTAAAACGTCACCAGAATGTACCTTTGTTTACAAAAAAAAAAAAGGCTGTTTGTGTCAAAATCAAATGAAATTTTAGGCCATATGTGGTAAAGAAAGAATATCCATCCAGTTAATTGGATCTGAATTACTAACGTTGGATGCTAACTGTTCTATTCGAAATCAAGACCTTATCGTAACAGGTCATAGTTCAACGACTCATTCCTGCCCGTTTCTTCACCATTAAATGAATCAAGCGTGTTTAATGATGATGATATAAAACTGACGCAGGAAGAACTACTGATACTCCAAACTAAGTTTAAACACCATTTCAAACTTCCGCAACGAATCATCATCGCTACGCCTCGTATGTAGCATGATATCACTGATGAAGTTGATATCACTGATGGTAGTGATTAAACTCATCTCAAAAGCGATCAACTAAAGGACTATGAAGAAACAGCCTCCAGTCATCAACATATCGGTATCTATAAAAGCAGCGAGTAATGATGCGCCACTTACAACTAATTTAGAATAAAGTTGAATCTTACGGGCCGGACAATATTTAGGAGCTTTTCGTAAAATAATCTCTTAATCAATTAGCTGCATTCGATTGAAATTGGTAGTGTATATGTTAATGCCCGTGTGCTGTGCGGGCTGTCATGAATACCACCACAGCAGGTTCAGCTTGACGTAAGAGGCGTCTAGAGAGACAATTCCTCAGGATGAGGTTGCGCAGAGGTATTGGTCCCCTCAACCGGAGAACAACTCAAAACCATAAGAACACACGAACCATGGATAAGACGGCTAGAAGAAACAAAACTACTACAGGTGGCAGACACAGAAGTAAAAATCCACCCGTAGTGAACTCCGCAGGCATGGATTCTGGAGGCCCCATCTACCGTTAAATCTGCTACTCACAACAACAAACCCCGGAAAGATTTAAGGAACACGATTTAAAAATATGCACCTGGAACGTCCGATCCCTTTATAGGGATGGTGCAACTGAGCAACTTATTGCCACTCTTAACAGATTTAAGGCTGATATCACAGACATCCAGGAAATGCGATGGATTGGAAACGGACACATAGAAAAAGCAACCTGCGACATCTACAACAGTGGCCATGAGGAGTCAACGCATATTTGGATGTGGTTTCGTGGTTAGTAGGAAACTACGTGGATCTCGTCTCCAAATTTACAGCAGTACACGTCGGCCTCGATACGCATCAAAGCTAAGCTCTTCAACATTAGCTTAATATGTGTACACGCCCCGACATTGGATAAAGACGATGCAAAGAAAGATGAATTTTATGAGCGGTTAGAACAACTTTACGAGCGCTGCCCCAACAATATTTAGCTTACAATTTAATATCCATATTGTGTCTAAACTTAATTTGTATCAGACCATTGATCCTTACCCATCCCATCACAAAGTTCATCACATAAGCTATTTAAAGATTCGTGTGACGGGTATTTGAGCTTCGGTTCCACCGAAGTTAACGTTTTTCCTTGTTTAATCTATTTATGATAACAAAATTTACAAATGTATATTTTTCTGAAAGCTTATTTAACTATCTTTCATTTTATACCAAAATATGTACTGTGATAAAATCACTTTCTGTGATTTTATCACTTTCTGTAATTTTATCACTTTCTGTGATTTTATCACTTTCTGTGATTTTATCACAGTGACTTAGAAATCGAAATATCGCACTGCGACTGAAAGTAGTGATTTGTAATTTTCTTGTTCCTTAGTGAATATGTTCTATTATCGGAGATTTTGTGAATCGCTCTTCGCGAACAGTGAAACTGTTCATTTACCAGTGATTAGTGCTTTTATCATTTTTCGCAAATCGTACAAATTTGTTGGTACATTTGATAGTCACATGATTCAACAAAACGTGCAATTTACTAAAACCGCGGTCTATTGAAAATATTGGATGGTGAAAGCGCAATGGCAACAAAAATATTAATAGGAAACGAAGTGTATTGTGACATTTTTTAAAGAATATGTTTTCTGCCCAACAGTCGTTAAAAAATGGGTGATTAACTAAGCCGGCAATTGCTAGAAAGCTACCAAGAACAAAATGGTTAATCGCAAATATTATTTTGTGTGCAACTTTAATTTTAACAATTAAAGCAGTGATTTATATTTCAATGAATTAAAACAAAGTCGGTTTGTTATGTTAAAATAGTACGATAGATTTGTATTGGGCTATACCTTAAAATAGACGTGGCACCTTGGTTTTGATATAGGATGACATTCGAAGTGTTTTTATCCAATTTGGAGTGAATACATTCATAAATAATAAATATTTTCATACAAAAATTTGTAAAATGGACGGTACGTTTGTATGGGGGGCTATACCTATGGGCGTGGCACTTTCGTTTTCATACTTGATTAAGTTGTTGGAGAGAAAGATTATGTTCCGAATTTCAGCTTTATATCTTTTAACTGACCGAATGACTGCGAAAAAAGAACAGACGGACAGACAAACTTCAATATTGTACAAGCAATTGAAAGAGTAATATTTATGACTGTAGATAAAGCAGTATTAGTAAATTTGAAAAGATTTTACTGCACATTTTTTTGAGTAAAATTTAGAAACTAAATATTGTACTGAAAAATAGGATTTGAACACACAAGTGACTGAAACACAAATATATGGAAACTTATGAGTCGTCAATTTTGATGCCACCTAAGTCAATCGTAAACCAAACGATGATCAACTGAAAGTCAACTCAAATTGATGAAGTAATGGCAACAAAAATATTAATAGGAAACTAAATGTACGAGGTGTGTTCAAAAAGTATAGCATATTTTGTGTTTTTTTTTTAATTATTTAATTATTCATGAATATCTATTTTGTCCCCTTTAAAGTAGTCCCCTCCCGATAAAATACACCTATGCCAACGTTTTTTCCAATCCTCGAAACATGCCAAATAGTCCCTTTCCGGTATAGCCATCAGCGCCTTCTTCGATTTAGCTTTTATCTCCTCAATCGACTGGAAACGCGTTCCCCAGAGTGGTCTCTTGAGTTTTGGGAATAGTCAGAAGTCACACGGTGCCATATCAAGCGAATACTGTGTCTGCGGAATGATTTTGGTTGGATTTTTGGCAAAAAAAGTCACGAAAAATCAGTACAGTTTAAAAAAAAATCATCATTTTTGGTACCAACCGAGACTTGACACGTTTGAAGCCCAAAACATCCTTCAAAATTGTATTGATTAATCCTTTCGATATTTCGCCAATTTCATCAGCAATGTCTCTCATAGTTAATCGACGGTGTGCAAGCACTAATTCTTTTTACTTTTTGGAAGTGAGCATCGTCCGTTGAGGTCAATGGTTGATCAAGGAGCTCTTCGTCTTCAACACGTTCGCAACCTTCTTTCAACAATTTATACCAATCAAATGTAGTTGATTTTGGTCCTCTATGAGCCTTCTTCAACGTTCCCATAAGCCTTCTTCACATTTTTATTCCATTTATTCCATTCAAAAAAAAAAAATTTGATACAGGTTCTTTGATCCATTTTTTTGAATAGGTGCAAAAATCGAAGACGATCCAAAACACTGTTGCCAAAGCAGCTGTCAACAATTAAGCGAACATTCAAAATGGCCGAGCTTGCCGGCATAAGGTGAGAGACATGAGTACCAACATCCACCAACGCCACAAAAAAATCGAAATTCGAATATACTTAACCCGCGAAAATTCAAAATTACGCGATAATGTTCGAACACACCTCGTATTTGTGACATTTTTGAATAGAAAACACCAATTTAAACACCAATTCTTTTACCCGTTTACAAACAAAAAACCATTGACCAACAATTAAACAACATTTATTTTAAAATCATTTTCGAATTAATACACAGTATGTTTAATGATAAGGGGACTTTTTGTTTAAATCATGTGTCAAAAAATACAATGGAACACAATACTAACTTATTACAATAATTCCAAGTATAAAATATAAGTTTAAAGTCTACTTAATCTTTACCTCACCGAACTACCACGCCAAAAAGAAAAGCTTTTGGTCCCCTTTACCCCTTTTTCCCTAATATTTTTTCTATGCGTAAGCGGTCGAAACCAAGACAGATCCCTGTGTTTAAACCGCAGTCGAATCTAAGCCAGAATCTGTGATTGGACTAAAGCTGTTGATACTTGACCGAATCCAATTGTCGCCAAGTCCACGAAAAAACCTAAAGCTTGCAGCCGAATATAAGTGGAAACTGTGATTGGACTGAAGTGGCAGTTGATACTTTGAAACCAAATCCAATAGTCTATGCCCACGAAAAATCGTAGTCACTAAAGCACATTCGACTATAGCCTGAACCTTGATTGGACTGAGCTAAATGTATGCTAACTGGCTAAATATATTCTTTTTTTTTTTTAAAAATCAATACCCGAAGTGCCCATACCCTCACATTTTTCTTTGTTTTTCTTTTATTTATTTTCTTGATGTCTAGCTGTCTCGATTCCAATTAAAATCTCTTTAGCCACGCATGATTTTTACACCTGTTTCATGCTGCGTCTGCGTCATCCGTCTCACCCCCATGTTGTTTCTCACATGCTCTTTTCAAACCAAAACCAAAAATGCAACAGCTTTCTACGAAAGCAAGTGTTTGAGCAAGTATAAGTAGCGACATTTGATTTTACCCGATTCGTTCACACACGTAAGCAGCTTTTGAGCGTATGTGTTTTGGTTTAACCGCATGAGTACGCTACTGCTTAGAGCGGAGTCGACCTTTCGATGTACGTTTGGAGCAGCATGGTAACTTTTAATACGACGGCGTATGCTCGAGTAGCTGAAATGTGTAGCGTGCAGTAACTCTCTTCACTGAGAGAAAATAATTGTATATGTTCGTGCATATGCAAATCTCTGAGTTTATGCTTCCGAAGGTACAGCGATGACAAAATAACATTTGTATGACATCGGGCATGCTCGCAAAACTATTGTTGTTGCGCTTCTTTCTTTGTTTCTCGCCTCTTCTAACCATATCGTGGGTGGTCTCTAACGTAACTGATTTCTATTATTTATAAAATTATCAATTTAAAAGTAAACAAACTCTAAATAAATTTGAACAATATTTTGTTTAACAAATAGAAGGCAGTTATGTAATAATAACTATCAAAGGAACTGTAGTATTTTACTATTTTCTCAAATATTTGGCACTCATGAATGGTTTTCTTACCATCGTCACACTCCCCTCTCGTCTGGAAGCAACTGGCTTGGTGTCTTCCACAAAATATGGGTTTGTCCCGGTTGTTGCCATATGATACGCAGGAAGAGCTTAAACTGAGTTCGACTTTAAACTAAAGGTAAGGCTTTTAGTCAATGAGTCCGAACCCGTGACATCAGTGCCGACAAACGGTAGAGCTTCGCCTTCATCCGATCTTCGGCTATTCTTTTCGGTGTTCTTTATCAACTCTAGGATTACAGGTGAGATCAATGAGGTCACCTTATATGGCCCGTCGAACTTCGTAGCCAACTTCGCCGCAAAGCTTTTTACTGCTTTTGAGAGTGGGTGCTAACGAGCTTACACCAACTCTCTAACCTTCGGTCTCCATGGCTGCATCCTAAAATACTTCGCTTTGTGTTCCGTGGCCTTCTCGAGGTTCCGCCTAACCATCTCGAAAGTTTTCTTCATGCGTACTGCCTTTTCCTCTGCGCCTTCTTCAGATCGACCTCAACCTGCGGTTACTTCGTTGTAAAATGACTCTGGTGACCGTGGTTCCTAATCCATCGTTAGATTCGCTGGACTGTGCCCTGATGACTCTTAAACTCTGCTGTTAATCGCAAAAGGTAACTCTGGAATTAGATCATCCCATGTCCTCATCTTCGGTAAATTGCGCAAGCAACGTCTTGATCGTTCGGTTTGCCTGTTTGGCTGGGTTCTCCTGAGGAGTATACGGCGCAGTTAATTGATGGCGTATTCCAAGTGTGCGGTGGAACTTCGTAAATATACGACTAGTGAATTGGGCATCGTTATCAGAAATCAGCACTTTCGAGACATTACCTCTCGCCATGATGTGTTCTCGAAACGACTTGAACACAACTTAAGTAGTCGCCTTCCGCACAGCCACCATCTCGACCCATCAACGGACCAACGATGTCAGTACAGATCGTTTCAAAAGTCTCTGACACTACCCTGAGAAAGCATTTGTCCCGCTTTGCTGCTGCTGCGCCGTTTTGTACTGTTGTAACTATGAGCAGGCCTTTACATATTGCTGAATGTCACGCTCAGTTGATGAAGCGTCATGGTTCTCCGCCAACACCCTTGCCCGAGAGGCTTCCCTACGCACAGGTTCCAAGGCTGGCACTCTTCGTCATACTCAGCTCCAGTTTTGGACCGTATAGTCTGAGTGATCACTTGGTGGGGCCCTTTCCTCGCTTAATTTCTTTTTCAGCCAGGAACATAGGACTGATTCCACTTGTGCTGTACCACAAGTGACCTCCACACGCTGGGATGACAAAGCATCAGCTACTGCATTAAACTTGCCTTTGCGGTATCGAACCTCAAAAGAGTAGGGTTGCAGTTCCAACGCTCAACGCTCTATCCGACCGGCTGGACTCTATTATGTTCAACCCCTTCAGGGCAAGATGATCCGTTACCACAACGAAATAGTACCTCTCCAGGTACATCTTTATCTTCCTGATGTCCCATAATATCGCCAAGCATTATTTCTCCGTGGCTGAATAGTTGCGTTCGGCATCTCTCAGTTTCCTACTGGCATACGCAATGACCCATTTCTCGCCTTCCACCTCTTGCTTTAGGATCGCTACTATCCCGTATGCACCGGCGTCTGTCTGCAAGATGGACGTTTGCGTAAGGTCAGGGCACACCAGAACTGGTGCTTCCGTAAGCAAACTGTTCGAATGCGTGCTGTTGTTCAGCCTTCCATCGGAACCCTTTATTCTTCTTGATCACGTCATAAAGTGGCTTGGCTCTTTCTGTCAAATTTGGAATAAACCTGCGGTACCAGGAAGCAATCCCCAGAAAACTCTGGACTTCCTTAACCGGGGTTGGTGACGCCTGACGATGTGCCCCAGATATTTACTGGTTTGAAAGAAGTGACGCTTTTCCGCAATAACCCGAAGATTTGCAGCTCTTAATCGCCGGAAGACTTCGCTCAACTTTTCCGTGTGCTCTTTCTTGGTTCGTCCAATGACTATGATATCATCCAGCTAAGCGAATGCAAACGGTTTCCTATCTGCCCAAGGTGCGGTATGCAAATTGCCCTCGTCCAGGCACCGTAAAGGCTGTAAACTTCTTGCTCTCCGGGTGCATCGGAATCTGCCCGTACCCATTTCTCAAATCGAACGTACCTATAATTTTGTATCACGTAGTTGGTCTAATATAAAGTTCATCTGCGGTATCGGGATATGAATCAGTTTCCGAATTTTCGTTTAACTGTCGGAAATCGAAGCAAAGACGCCACTGATTGTTCTTCTTGCGCACCAGCACAATTGGAGAACTACTCCGACAGTGTGATGGCTCGATACACCCCTTCAATCAGGTCGTCTATTACTGCGTCGATGACCGCTTCAGAAGTCGGTCTTGCTTCATACGGATTATATGAGATGTAATATTACTGGTTCCGGTGGAGATCCTCAAACTGAGCCAGCTATCGTTCCAAGAACTGACGCGTTGGCTCTTTCAGGTGACCATTGATGTGTTATGGGCACTGACAGGTTTGTGGTGAGCTCTACCTGCCTGCAACTCCCCAATGTATCCAAAGATCTATCTGTTGAAGGTTCTGGTTGTGGTCCTCTCTTCTCCTCGATGGCAAGCCTCTTAGCCATTGTATTGGATATCGTCCCCATAGTGAGGTTAAGCGTGCTACACTTTAAACGCGCACGAGTTTTACTCAGAAAATTCAATGCCGAATAGCACCTCATGAGAGACCCCTAGCATTACCAAAAAGTTCACTGTGCAAGTTTGATTGCCAAGCGATACTTCAACCTGAAGGAAGTTGTCGACGTCTCTTAACGTGCCATCTGCCAACCGGATGACCATCTTTTCACTAATTTCGCGAGCTCGATCTCTCAGCCCTTCAACGTGTTGCGGTTGATAGACAAAGCTTCTCAAAGCTCCGGTGTCAATCAACGCCGTCATCGTCTCACCCTAATTGACACCTGGGCAGTGGGACGAGGACCATCGCACCTCAGCGCATTCATTTCACTTGAGGGTTTCTAACCGATGTCCCCTCGCTCCATCGAGATTCGCTCGTTTCCCGACCAGCGTCTACAACACACTGTGGCTAGAATACCTCTTTTGCCCCAACCCCACAAAACAGCACCTGATGATTTCGACATTCACTCACAAAATGACCTACCTGACCACGTGTAAGTGGCTGGTTGTCGAAGGTGTTCTAAATCATAGACATGTCGATCAATTGCGCCTAAATGGTAAAACCACGCCTCTTTATATACAACTGAATTTCGATCCGGCTATTTCGGAAAATCCGATCTAGTTTTCGCGTGCCAAAAGCTCACGCGGCATATGAGATTCTGAATCTTAAGTGCGTAAGCCTTGAAATTCTCGTTAGCATCTTGCACGCATTGGCGAATCTCGTCCTCCAGCTGCTCAAAATAGCGCACCGGCAAGGAAAACACACTTAATTCTTTTTTGAATTCCGTCTAATCTCTCATTGTCGAAGCTTTATTTCGCCACCGGATTAAAGCGGCTCCCCGAAGCAACTCCGGCATCGTTTAAGCAACAAGTCTTTGGCAAGAGCATACGCTGCCACTTACCCTTCGACTCGCTTGATAAAATGAAATCCCTCCTTCGAGCCGTGGAAGTACACCGTCCACTTTTGGACGCAATCCATACCTTCGGCCAGCTCAGCTAGAGTTCTAGCTGATTTTGGTTGAGTTCGAGCTGGAGACATCAACTTTGCAGTTGGGGGTGAGTTCGGTCTACCCATCGCGAGTTCCTTTAGGTACTGCTGGGTACCTTCAACGTTAGTGGCTGAGTGAGACAGTATCTGTTAATTCTTGATTTTGAGCATGATTAACGGGACTAGTCTCAGCGACAACTTCTACCGTGAAGTAAGTAAGTCGAAACTCATCGATTCGGCTTCGTACCTCCAGCGGATGGTCACCACGTTCAAAATATTCTATTATTATTTTCCTTAATTCAGTGAGGTCCCCCCGTGATCACCAACAGCTCTTTTTCGCCTGGCTAAGCTTCAGTATGCTTTTTTTACCCAGGTTGCTGTATCACTCATCATCTTCATTGACTTCATCACAGTTCTCGATAGTTGATTGTTCCGTTCCCTGTGTGTCACCTGTTGTTTATAAAAAAATGCAAATATTACCGGTGTCTCTATCTGATAACCCCAAACACCGCTTGTCAGTAATTATTTTTAATTGAAACTCTTGTTATCGTTAATACGCGTGCGTTACAAAATGTATGACGTGCAGATATGTACATTTGCAGTTTATGAAGTGTCTCTTTTTCTGTGTTTATAATACTTTTTTCAAGAAAAGTTAAAAAAATACGACTTTATTTTTGTTCTCGATTTTCATTTTCTTTATTTATTCATCCTGATTATGAAAGGCTGAAAAAAAAGATTGTGAGTTGGCAAAGGGTTTCCTAGGGGAATGGTTCCAGCCAATTTTAAAACAAAGTGAAATGATGTGGCAACAAAGCTAAATTCTCTTGGACCCCCATTAAGAGATTGCGATGGTTGTCAAGTCACACTTTAACAATTTATTATTTCAATAATAGAAAAAATTAAGTTGAATAGTTATGGTACCAATTCAATAAAACTCAATCATTGTTACATGTGCCTCTTGTAGTAATATTTCCTGCAAACTTTTCTTAACAATTGTAAATATCTTTGGCCGTATATTTAGCTGCACGCCGAAACCATAAAAAATATATGCTAATTTACAAAACGCCGGCTTAACTTTTATCCTTTTATATAAAACGGAAGAATAAAGTTTTCACAAAAAATTGTTGTTGGTCTTTTGTTTTCTCTTTTTATTTTACAGTAGCAGCTCGTATGTTTATTATACCCGTTACACATAGTGTAAACGGGTATATTCAGTTTGTCAAAAAGTTTGTAACGCATTGAAGGAGGCATCGGAGACCCCATAAAGTATATATATTCTTGATCAGCTCGATGAGACGAATCGATCTAGCCATGTCCGTCTGTCTGTCCGTCTGTCCGTCTGTTTGTTGCTATGCGATCTTTTCGATGAAGATATAAAGATATTGGGCTGAAATTTTAAACTTAAGCTTTTCTCGGCAACGACTAGGTTAAGTTCGAAAATGAGAGTGCCACGCCCATTTTTAGGTACAGCCCCCATACAAACTTATCGATTTTTTTCGATTTTTTTTTAAATAGTAATTATTTATGAATGTACTCGCTCCCAATTGGGTAAAAACATTTTTTTGGTCATCCAGTGTCAAAACCAAGACGACACGCCCATGTAACGGGTACTTCAGCTTCGGTTCCACCGAAGTTAACGTTTTTCCTTGTTTTCTTTAAATTTCTCCTATTAAAAATTATTTTTTATACCTGTCACATATAGTGTTAAACAAATATATTCAGTTTGTCGGAAAGTGTGTAACGCATTAAAGGAGGCACCGTAGACCTTCTAAAATATATACATTTTCTGTCTGTCTGCGCGATTTATTCGCACATTTTTAAAGATATTGGTCTGAAATTTTAAACTTAGGCTTTTCTAGGTCCTGTGTACTTTCTATGTTAAAATCAATGTGCCACGCCCACTTTTAGGTATAGCCCCCTACAAACGACCAACATTTTTTTATGGTACAAATGCTTCTTATATCAAGTCAAATTTTCAGTATCAAATTGGTAAAGTTACTGCGTCTGCTTGGCGGGTTTTTTTGCTCCAAACTTCAAGCAGCGTTAAATGGGAAAACTATATTTTAGCAGCTATGTATATTTTTTTCTGGAAAAGGAACAAAACCCACACAGCAAAAAGCGGTAATATCATTTAATTGTCTATAGTTTTGTTAATACATTTTCGTTAAAACGATGCCACAGGACACAACTACATATGTTAGTTTTGCGCTAAAAAAATTAAAATTTTTCAAAATATTCAACATAAAAAAATTATATATATTGGGTGCGCACTAAACTAATTTCGTATTTGTTACTAACCTCATATTTATTTATGTAGTAAATATTTTGACAGTGACAGCTATTCTATATTAAAGCGCGCCAAAAATCAAGAACATTTGATATGTCACAGTGAATATTAGTAAACACACAAATTTTTTTTTTATTACAGTCAAAATGTCAAGTTACGTTCCAACAAAACAGCATTTGCGGGGAGGTTTGCTTTTGTTCTTCAATTTAAAGAAAAGTGCAACAGAAGCACATCGTATACTCTCAGAAGCTTATCCTGAATATGCTCCAGAAGTTAGAGTATGTCAGCAGTGGTTTGCACGATTTAAAAGTGGTGATTTTGACACAGAAGACAAAGAGCGACCAGGTCCATCAAAAAAGTTTGAAGACGAAGATTTGGAGGCATTACTCGATCAAGATTCATGTCAAACTCAAGAAGAACTTGGAAAAACATTGGAAGTCACTCGACAAGCCATTTCTAAACGTTTAAAAGCAGCTGGATACATTCACAAACAAGGAAATTGGGTGCCACACGAATTAAAGCCGAGAGACGTTGAGAGACGATTTTGCATGTCTGAAATGCTGCTTAATCGCCACAAAAAGAAATCGTTTTTGCATCGTATTGTCACTGGCGATGAAAAGTGGATTCATTACGACAACCCTAAGCGTAAAAGATCATATGTGAAGCCAGGCCAACCAGCCAAATCGACACCAAAGGCGAATATTCATGGTTTGAAGGTAATCCTGTTTTTGGTGGGATCAGAAGGGTGTGCTTACTATGAGCTGTTAAAATCGGGCCAGACAATCACGGAGAGCTATACAGGCAACAATTGATACGTTTGAAGCAAGCAATAGCCGTAAAACGGCCAGAATGGGCGGCCAGACACGAAAAATTGATTTTCCATCATGACAATGCTCGGCCACATGTTGCAGTACCGGTCAAAAATTATTTGGAAAATGCTGGATGGGAAATTCTACCTCACCCGCCTTATAGCCCAGACATAGCTCCTTCTGATTACCACTTGTTTCGGTCGATGCAGAATCACCTTTCTGGAATAGGGTTCACCAATGTTGAAGGTATTAAAAATGGCTTGATGATTTTCTCGGCGCAAAAGATGAGAAGTTTTTTGGGATGGAATCTATAAATTGCCTGAAAGATGGGAAAAAAGATACCGCTTCCAATGGACAATATTTTGAATAAAATATTTTTTCACTTTCATACTTAAATAAATGGTTTTTTTAACAAAAAATACGAAATTATTTAGTTGCGCACCCGATATATTATTTTACATACCTTGACCAACTTTTTCTATATTTACACTATTTTTATTTGTTTACAATTAAAGTTTAACTTTTTTCTAAAATTTAAGATTATTTACAATCTGTTTTTTTAAGACAATAAGCAAATTTTTAAACTAAATTATATATAACATGAGGGGAACATCACAGGTTCATGCCAGCATAAACGAAAATGAATTTAAAAAAAATTTTAATTAATTTAAAAAAATAATCAAGAACAGTGGTTTCACCAGTTTATTTCAGGTCTGAAAGGTAGGTCCAGGGGGTGACTTCTTTAGAGCCTCCTTGTGTGTTGACTGTTATCAAAAGATGCAAGTGACAACAAATTTTTTAAAATTTTTTTTTGTCAAAGCAACACTGAAACATCTGTCATTGACTACGCATAACATATAAAGGGTGCTTCAAAAAAATTAAGAAAAATCATTTTATTCTATCTTCAGTATTGACAATCTAAAAATCATATAGTTTTAACAATATTGAACAACAAAAAATTTGTATTTATGCCAAAATTATCGATATTTTGCCGATTGTGCATTGGTAGTGAAGTAACAAAATCCTAATAATTACCGATGTTGAAATTGCTGATACTTACGCCGTATTATCGGATGAAACTGCTGATAAAACTGCTCCAGGGTAAAAATCAGTTTTCGATTGGCTTGCTTTTTTATAATGAAACAAAGAAAATAATAAGAGAAGAATTCGTAAGTTTAAGAGAACTTACTTCATATCACACTATTACTATTATTGATTTATTGAAGGAAGAAAACGAACTTCTACCAATAATTACTAAATGAATGTCGATTTTGAGTGCGTTGCGACCGTCGAGCACGATGCAAACACGATGGGAGGGGAAACGCTTCCCGGACTGTGCCTTATGAGCGTGTATAGAACAATTTTATTATACCCGCCACACATAGTGTGGAGGGTATTTTCATTTTGTCAGAAAGTTTGTAACACATTAAAGGAGACGTCAAATGCTTCTTATATCAAGCCAAATTTGATCAGTATCAAATTGGTAAAAGTTTAGCTGTCCGTCTGCTGGTATGCGATTTTCGTTTTGTTGCTCCAAACTTCAAGCATTGCGTTAAATGGAAAACTATATTTTAGCAGCTACAAGCAGTTCAAGTGTTAAAATCAAAATCCCCCCTTTTTGGGTATTCTATATTTTTATATTTTTGGAAAAGGAAATTTTCAAAACCTACACATGTATATAAACACAGACGATAACATCATTTAATTCTTCTAATTTTTTGTTAATACGTATATATAAAGTATAAATATTGTTGATCAGCACGTCGAGACGAGTCGATGTAACCATATCCGTCTGTACGTCCGTCTGTCTGTGAAATTTATGCGATTCATTCGTTTGTTTTAAGGATATTGAAAATAGGTATTATTTATGAATATATTCACTCCAAACACTTTTTATGTCATCCAATGCCAAATCCAAGGGGACACGCCCATTTTTAGGTATACCTCCGATACAAAGTTACCGGCCAATTTTGCACATTTATCAATGTATTTACTCCAACTTTGGTGAAGACAATTCTAATGTCAATCCATATGAGCACTAAAGATTTTATGAGTTCATATACAAGCTTTTCGATGATTTGTGTGACGGATAATTGAGCTTGGATTGTACCGAAATTAAAGTTTTTTCTTCTTTCTTTTTAATTTTTCGGCGGTAAAGTTGCAAATGTATAAAATCGAGAACATAAAGGAAACATCTTATTGTGGTCGATTATATAAAGATGTCTTTGGGGTTTTTTTTTTTATAAAATACCACCAATTTATTTTACCCATGAACGGCTCCGTACAATACTATTAAATCCTAGAAAAGAAAAGAAAGAACAAATATTTTCTACAACAAAGTTTCTTCTAATTCAACATCGACACGTGCATTTCAGTTTTTAGCTGTAGCATTTTACTTTATTACACAGAGAAACCGATGTACTGTGTAATCATGAAAATATTAAATGTTCAACCACTCCTTTTAAAGCATTGTGAGTCAAAAACGAAAAATATATTTACGAATATAATAGGACAATGGCTGTGCAGCTATACCGCATCGTCAGGGAAACTTTTAGAGGGTTGTGGCAGCATTTAAGTGTCATTGTACATCCAAGCGAAAATACTTCATGTGCTGTTCCTTGTGATGTTAAATCAGCGCTCTCGTCACTCTCGACCGGTGACCGCGACTATGCGCTACCTAAAGTTATTTCACTTGTCATATGTTTTGCTCTATGCCGGCTTTTACAATCACGTCTAATCGCATCTTTTTCCGAATTGAGGCATTTTAACGTTGTCTAATTTTACGGCTCTCCAATTTTCACAAATCATGCAGAAAATTCCATGCTTGAATTAATGCAGCTCACTGAACCGATGAAGCAACATTTGCCAAAATTGTACAAGCTCATAAAAAGTGCAAAAACTGTTTTTCTCCTCCAGCATAGTCAAACTTCGACTTTCGATTTGAAAATATGTTTATACATACGAATATTCTCAAATATGTGTATGCCTAAGTCTGAGAAAGGTTAGTAAGGTCAAACTGTTTTTTTTTTACAAACAAAATTAAAGCAGAAGTGGAAACAATTCAAACTTTCGCAAGATTTAAATAGACAAAATATTGAAAAGAATAACTCCGTTGGAGCCGAAATTTTTATACTTTTCACTGGCAAAAGAAAATTGATTTGTCGCGTTTGTCTTTTTTTCTAGATTTTTTTCTTTTACGCGTGAACTAAATATATTCTTAATAAGAATTAGGAGAAACAGAGTTTGTCCGCAGAGCATAAGAAAAAATAACATAGTCGCCATGCTTAACAGTGAACCAAAAGAGCCCAATATTAAGGCTCTAGATTATCGGAAATTTTACCGTTGTCTAAACACTTAAACATTTTTGAACAATATTTCAAATTCTAATATCAATTCGCTAGTTCTCTCCGTTACCGAGTTAAACTTTTTTAAAATAAATGGTTCATTCGAATTTGGATCACCAAGTGGGTGTATTATTCGAGTTTCAACCAAAAAAATTTTTTAAGAACGCGTCTGTATTTTAAATGTCAAAACCCTTACGCATAAAAGGAGTTTATCGAGCCCAATAAAATATATATATTTTATATACATATATATATATAATATATATTCAATTTAATAATAAAAGTAAATAAATGAGTACGTTCAATACATTAGTTGAACTAGTTTTATCTTTATTTTATATATCATATAAATTTAAATTTATTGGCGTATCTTTATTCACATTCGACTTTTTGCTTCAAATGTATTTGACACTCTTAGGTAAATTGTAACTACTTTTCTAATTTTAAAGATACACTTGTTTTAATGTTGAGTATAAAAATGAGTTTTAGTTAAAGTCCATTTACTGCTCGCTGATCACAGGGCCGTATCGCCAACCCCGTGGATATTCTATAGTCATACGGTGCTGTCACGTTTTATCATAAGTGGTGTTTGGACGGTTGCTTCGTCGTCGGATAAACAAATTGGATCGACAGCGTGTGAGCCGTGGATGTTTTGTGAACCAACACCAACTACTCCAGTAGCAGGTCCAATGCATATTCTATTTCTGTTACTCTGACTTATATGTTGTAATGCAATGTTTCGGCCATGGGTCGGAAGTGTTGTAGATACCATTGAAGTTGATGGAACCGCCGTCGATGAGGTGACTTCAGGATGCGGGCTACTTTGCTGGCCATGTAGTTTTGAAGCAGGAAGCGGCAACTGATGAAATGATGTAATTGGTTGGACCTGTCGTACCCCCTCCCACTACACCACTGTAACCCGGCCACATGCCTTGATTGGAATGACGTGGTAGCGTGCACTGAGAAATCGAGTTAGAGTAAATGTGTGGTGTGATATTCTATAAATAAAAATTAAGAATGGAAGATTATTTATTTTTCTAGCAAGCTCATATAAGTATGTTATTTGCTTTAAAAGATTTAAAAAAATTGATTGTCATGGTGAAAACCTTCAAAAAACTTCATAAAATTGAATAGTTTACGACAAAAATACGAAAAATTTTCAAAATCCATCGATCTTTTGAGAAATTAATTGATGTTATTTTGGGAATTGCAAGTATTTAAACTAATAAGGAAAAAACGTAACTTCGGTAGAACCAAAGTTTTGAGTCACCTAAATTTTTCGTGATAAAAACTCGAAAATTGGAGATGACTTTATACAGGAACTATATGATATACAGACAATATAAGAACTAATCTTATTTAACGTATATATTTAACTGATCCTTATCAAATCTTAACTGAACATATAAACTACCATAACAAAACTTTTTACCATATGTAGTATGAAGCAATTAGCTTATTAAACAAAGATTTTTTTATAAAAACTCGAAAACAAGCTTTGGGTTTTATAGGGCCTATATTCTATTGCGATCTGATACTTACCAAATATTTTGTGTAGACGTGTATTGACATTAGAAGTGTTTTTATTCAATTAGGAGTGAGTACATAAATAAAAACTATTTTTATACAGAAACCATAAAATGGGCAATAGGTTTTTATAAGGGTTATACCTAAAAATGGGAGTGGTTCCTATATTGGGTGTCATTATAAAGGATTTAACACAATTTGGATTTCATAAACCCATTCATAAGAAATAATAAGTTTCATACAAAAACGAAATAATAAAAGGCGTGCCAACTTCATTCTGACATACAAACCTAAACTTAGGACCAAAAAGGACAGATAGTAAGTATTTCCATATAAAAACTGGAAAATGGGCTGTAAATTTGTGTAGGGGCTACACCTTAGAATGAGAGTGGCATTCTAATTTTAACATACAAATTACTTAGGACCGAGCAAAGCTTAAGCTTCGAATTTCAGCTCAATATCTATAGAACTGAGCGAATATTTCGCTTCGCAACAGACAAACCTTTTTTTATTTTGGACGACTGTAAATTCATCTTTGGAATGAAAATACCTAGAGACTTAAAAGGTCGTTACAAAATTATTTTTGGGGTGTTTCGGAGTTTAGCGAAATTTCGAATCTTAGACCAACTTAGGGACCCAAAATCGAATATACCATTTGTTTTATAACTTTAACTTGACTTGATATAAGGATATTGGATATTGGAAAAATGGCTCAAAAATATTTTGATGTTTTTGAGGGGTTTCGAGACCCATTGGTGGACCGAAAATAGATTTTTAAGAATTTTTTTTTTCAGGGCAGCACAAAGACGGATTTGAAAAATTTTTGAACCGAGGCGTAACGGGCGCCTTAAAACTCAAAAAAAACATATTTTTGGAATGAATATACGTATAGGCTTGACGCTGGAGGCATTTAAAAGATAGCTAGAAAATATTTTCGGCCTGTTCATTTGGTTTTCCGAGACTTGGACCTGGGACCCATGGGTGGACAAAAAAAGATGATTTTTAGAAAAAAATTATTTTTTTTAGATTTTCGATGAGCACTACTTATTTGGGCCTAATGCAGGTCTTGCAAACCGGAAAAGCCAATTGTTTGGAATGAATAGTCTTGATATTGGGCGCATTAAAAAATTGTTATAAAAATGTTTACGTGCTCTTTTGGGTTCTTTCAGTTTAGCTAGAAAATTATTAAATCGTGCTCCTTAAATCTTTTCCGGGGTTTGTTATCCTGAGTAGCAGATTTAACGATTGTTGGGGCCTCCAGAGTCCATGCCCATGCCGCGGAGTTCACCATAAAAAATGATAATGCTCCCTTCGGTTAGTGCAGCGTCCGGATATACCAACGTAAAATAGTTGGTCCTTGGTATATATATATATATACATTAGGGTGGTCCAAAAATGTATGAAAAATAATTGTTTACAAAATTTTTTGCGTTCACCCCCTAGGACTCTTCTATATCGAAAATGAGAAGACCATTATTTTTTTTTTTTCGTAAATTTAATGTAGAAACATAGAAATTAATATTTTTAACCGGAAAACAATGTTTCTCTCTTCATAAACGGTCCTAAAATAGCATCCATTCATTTATTATTTACATTTTTAAAATGAGGTTTCTTTTATAAAAGTACTAAAAAGTATTCAGGCTTATTATGAAAGGCGTCGTCGACACTAAAATGTGTCGACAGCTTTCAATTCGTATTGTCGTTGTCGTTTTCGATAACTATTGACTACTGTCGACAGAAATTTGGTATTATTTAACTTCAATCGAAGAAGTCGACGTTTTCAAACGATACTTTTTTTGTCGACACAAATTTTACTGACGAGTTGTAACGACTCAAATTTTGTTTGAACTTGTAAACAATTGAAAATAATCAATTCTCGTCAATTTGAAAATCTGGTGTCCGAAATGGAAAAAACTTGAGTTGGCTAAGGGTTTCACTAGGGGAATGGTGTCAGCCAATTTTAAAACCAAGTTGATTTATGTGGCAACAATTCTAAATTCACTTGTGCATAGGTGCTATAGAAAATTACATAGGCGCGACAAAAAAGTGCATAGATGCGACAAAAAAGTGCATAGATGCGATAAAAAGAACCGGTCTTCTTATATATAAGTTATTTTTAAATCGATGTTTTCCAAAATTACGTCTAAGTGATCACCTTTATCGTAATTTAAATCTTCAGCAAAATAAAAAAAAAATTGATAAAATTTTGGTTTGGGTCCCACGCTTGGCCCCAGATTTCAGAAATATCATCTTTCAAATGCGCCTATTATTAAGTCTGGATGATTTTGCAAACTCTCGTCTAAATGATCACCAGTATTGTAATTTAAATCTATAGTATATTAAAATACAAAAAAAATATACAAAATTGATAAAATTTTGGTTTTGGGAAAATGAACATGTCAAAAATCATTTTTCAAACGCGCCTGATATCGAGTCTTAGATTATCTTTACAAATTTTAACTTCAGAAACCCCTTGAACACTTCTAAAATAATTTGAAATCATCTATCAAATGCGCATAATATCGAGTCTCTGGGTTTACTCATTTCAAAGACATCGCCTTTCCAATCTTAAGGCTCGTCTTAGTGCTCACCTATATAGTTCTTTGAATCTTCAGCTCAAAAAAAAAAACATACATTTTTTAAGTTAATTAAATTTTGGAGACCTTACCCCTGCACATTGATCGGTGCTGTATGGAAATGGTGGCCAAAATACTTCCCGTGGGAAAATCAATTTGAAATTCGGGAATTAGCTTGATATAGTACCTACAAATTATAAACCTAAAAATAGTCATGTTGGGACAACTCCGAGACCCTCCTCCGTTACCAATTTAGGAAAAATTATGAATAAAACCTAAAAATGTTTAATAGCTTTTTATCTAATTTATTATAGCAAACTAAAACTATAGTTAAATGCATATAACGCAAAAAAAGAATACAAAACTAGGAAAAACGTTAACTTCGGTAGGGCCGAAACTCAAATACCCGCCACATCTTGGTTTAGCTTATTTATGATCAGTGGCTTAAGTAAAATTTGGAGAAGGGATGGCTTGGAGGCAGTAGACCAATACAACCAAAGTTTAGACACAATAATGGTTTACAATTTTAACTGAAGGACAGAATAATAAATATTTTCTGGACAAAATTATAAAATGGGTGGTGACTTTGTTTGGGGCATAGGTTTAGTGGGTTGATCCTTATAATATCAGTAGAGTAAAAATAGGATGATATTAAATGTATTTTTAAACAATTCGTTCATAAATAAAAACTATTTTGATAAAAAAAATTTAAAAATCGCGGAAAGTTCGTATGGGGCCCATACCTGGGTGTGGCACTTTCTTTTTCATACTTGATTTAGTCATTAGAGAGAAAAACTTAAGTTCTGAATTTCAGCTTAATATCTTTTAAACTGACCGAATAAACTGTGAAGAAACAAACGGACGGACTGACAACCAGACGGACAGACAGAAACATTTGGAGCCAAAATTAAAATTTCGATTTTTCATAATGGCCTACGAAACCGTCCACTGTGCCCTGGGTCTAAATTTTGAAAATCCCTTGAATACGCCAAAAATATTTTCTAACGATCTTTCCAATGTGCCTTAGATATTGCTTTCGTCAATGGACATCTTTTGCACGCTTTGTCATTTGGGTGAAACATAAACAAGAAAAATTTGAATATTCGGGAACAGCTGCTTGAACGGCAGAATAGGAAGGGTGTTTTTTTCATTCAATTGTGACTGGCGATGAATAGTTGGTCCATTATCATCTAAGTCATCCGGTTTCACGGCTCCCTGGTCAAAATTTTGAAAAATCCATTTTCACATAAAACGAACCTACAGTAAAGATTTCAGCTTTTTTTAGCCGTTTGGACTGTAGGTTGATCGCCCGTGAATGAATAAATACATGCGCTATATATTGCGCTGCAGCCGATGGTTGGGTTTCGCACCAGTGATTATAATCTAGTGCTCGTTGATACCAAGATCTGGTCCTTGGTATTGGATGCTCTTGTGACTATGTCATTGTACTTATATAGTTCGTACAGCTCATCGTTCATGTGAATACGGATTCTCCAAAGTATTGTACTTCCCTCAAAGAAGCTCAAAAGCCGACTTATCCTATTCTTACATGACCCATGCTTTTGAGCCATACATCAAGACCGCCATTATCAGCGTCTTGTAGAGTTTAGTGTTTGTTTCTTTGGACGGAACTCTGCTTCGCATTTGCTTACCGAGACCAAAAAAAGCAACGATTACCAAGAGTAGTTATTTGTTTAATTTCCTAACTTATGTTGGTGACGCCGTTTACACCTGTGCCCAAGTGGACGAAGCTTTCTGCAGCATTAAATTTGAAGTTCTCTATACTCATAGACTATCTTTCGTCCTTTTTTCGTTCATTGCTAGTTTTGCTTGATTTTGCCGGTTATATCAATGTCTGGTCAACGTTTGGGCACATGTCTTCCATCAAGAGATTGAAGAAGTCGAACGACAACGCATCGCCCTGTTTTAAACCTCGTCATAGTCTAGTTGCTCCACAGGGTATTATCGATCAGGGCATCCAGTTTTTGGTTTTTTTCGCCGGCGGCATTGTAGGGTAGGAAAGTTGCTACTCCATAACATAGGTGGTTCCTCAACATCTGTTGCCATGCTTCCTGTTCATGTTCATCCTTTCAGAAAGAGGTACCCTGCTTATGATATAACCTTCGGTCATATGCTCGATTTTTTTTATTAAATCCTCATGGTTGGTTTTGGCACCCATCATTTCCACATCCTGCAAATCACGTCATTCCAATTCTTTTCTCTTCTAAATAAATACAAACACTACAAATTTGACACTACAGACTTTCTAGAATCGGGCATCGATAGCATATAGCTCTCACACAAACTCCCACTTTCAATTTTTTTAAAGAAAATTTTTGTTTTATCTGTAGTTATAGCTTCAAATTTGAAGCATATACTTCTTATATGTACCTGACTTTTGTACCAGATGTGATGAAAATCTAATGGAAATTGATGATGAACAAAGAAAAAAATCTGAAAGTGAAAACTATTCAAGTGACAAGGAATGATCTTCAGAATAGATAGAAAACCTAAAAACATAAAGAAAAAGTCAATGATCTCGTTAGATATTTGGGTTTACCTAAGGACGGAGCAGAATCTGTGTCACCTTGGTTGAAAAACTATTACAAAAAAGAAAGAGTGGCCAAATAGAAAATCTATGAAACATAAAACTAAAAATGTTATAGCTTTTCCCCTACTCGAATCTTCAAAAGTCTCAGTTCCACCATTTTACCTCAATGGGTCAAGTGTCTAAATAAAAAAATATGTATTTCCGAAGAATAATTTTTTGGGGAATAGCAAAAGTCAGGACTACAAGCAAAAAGTTACGAACAATTTACATCGACTTTTGAAAGCAAGGCTGTTTAATGAATCTAGAAATTCAATATATCTTGGTCGGATGTGAGCATGATGGCAGTCTTTTCTTGGAACTTTGCACGAGAAACTCCAATAGAACAGAGGAAACATAAAAAAAGTCATTGCTAAGATTTTTTGAAATTAAGAGAGTCAGATACCACAAAAAATGGGTAATTCGGCGAATATTTTAAATTTCAAATTAATGTGGTATTTTGGGTCCCGACTGAATTTTCGTATTAAAATTTTTTCCACATCTTTTGTCACTTAAACAAAAAAAGATTACTTTGTTTTAGAGTTATTTTGCAGAAATTAATTAAAAATGAGTGGCCTGCTTACACCAAAAATCAAATGTAAAATTTTCGATCTTCAATAGAAATTTTTTCAAATAAAAACTAACTGTTCTTCCTATCTGATCTTCCTATCATAATTTTATAAAAAAATTTCTACAAAATAAAGCAGGCACAGCAAAATGAGAGAAGAGTGGGCCGAAGTCACCGGACCCGTGCCAGTTTTTTTTTTCATTTTAATTGTGAATACTCTAAAAAGTTGGAGTTGGAAATTTTTACACAATATTGGTATCAAATGTTAAACTAAGATTACATACATTCAAAAAAATTCGAAAGTAATCGGTAAGTGTGGTGCCTATGCCCTAAAAATATGTATGGCACCCTAGTTTTGATATTGGATGATTTTGGAAGTGTTTTCTTCAACTTGATTCAATAATTTCCAAAATTATAACCATTTTCATACAAAAATCTGAAAATGAGCGGAAAGTTTTTATGAAGGACATTTCTAAAAATACAAGTGGCATATTTGTTTTGATATTGGATAACATTACAAGTGATTTTACAAATTTGAATGTATCCATGAATATTAAATATTGTATTTCAAAAATTCGAAAATGGGCGGTCATAATGTATGGGGACCATTTGTAAAAATTTGCGTGCCGCTTTCATTTCAATGGTCTGATACAATTCAAGCTTAGCCTAAAATGGGTGTGGCACATTAGCTTGGATATTGATTATATTGCAAGTGCTTTACTCAATTTGGGGTCAATATATTCCTAAAGTTTGTATAGGAGCTTCAACTAAAAATGAGCGTGGCACCTTGGTTTTGACATTGATGACATTAAAAGTGTTTTTACCCGATTTGGAGTGAAAACATTCATAAAATTCGAAACTGGGCGATAAGTTTGTACGGACGTAGCACCATGATTTTGGCGTTGGATGACATTAAATATGTTTTTACCTGATTTGAAGTGAATACATTCATAAATAATGCAAAAATTGGAAAATTAGAGGTCATTTTGTATGGGGGTATACCTAAAAATGAGCATGCACTTTCATTTACGCACATGACCGTTCCCGAGAAGAGCTTAAGTTTCAAATTTCAGCTAAATAAGACTACTCCTAGTAAATCGCATTGCAATATACAGACGGACAGAAAGACGGACATGACATGATAGACTCGTCTCATCGAGATGACCAAGAATATGTAAACGTTATGGGATCTACGACGTCTTCTTCAATGCGTTACAAACTTTCACACAAACTGAATATACCCTTCACGGGAATAAAAAGTATAACATTATGGGTTGAATTAACCAGGGGCACCAATAATATTCTAAATGATATTTAAAACAAGGAAAAAACGCTAACTTTAAGAGTAAAAAATAACAACATTTCTTGAAAAAAGGTGGTAAGTTTGTAATTGGGCTATATGCTATAGTGACCCTATCATCATGAAATCTGTAATGTATACATGGCTTATCTTTTAAAGTATGTGTATCCAATTTGAGGTAAATTCATTCACAACTAATAACTATTTTCATAAACAAATTCGAAAATGGGCGTTGATTGTCTCTTCGATCTAATAAACAATATATAAACTTTATAGGGTCTCCAATTGCGTTACAACTTCCTACAAACTTCCCGACGAATGCAGTATTACTTTTAAAAATAAAAAAAAGGAAAAACGTTAACTTCGGTGGGGCAAAAGCTATAAAACCCCTCCCACCGGCGTTGTTTTTTTTTTTTTTCCCCCTTGCAAAAAATTTTTTTCCTATTTGGAGGGTTTTTTTAAAAATTATTATTTAAAAAAAAAAAAAAAAAAAAATCTCGGGGACCAAGCGACCCTTACATGGGCGTTTCCTTGGTTTTTCCCCCCAGACCAAAAAATTTTTTCCCCCTTTTTAGGAAAGTACAAAAAAAAAATAATTTAAAAAAAAAAAAAAAAAAAAAAAAAAAAATTTATACAATTTTTTTAAAAATAATTGTTTAACCTTCCCCCTTTTCACCTTCTCCTATTTTTCCCCCAAATATATTTTAAAAATTTTCACTTATATTTTTATTTTTTTCTTAATAAATTTTCATAACAAAAAAAAAAAAAAAAAAAAAAAAAAAAAAAAAAAAACAAAAAAAAAATCCTCTCCAAATTTAAAAATTAAAAAAACTTTTTAGGTTTTTCTTTCCTTCTTTCCTCCCTTATTTTTTAAATTAAAATTTTTTTTTTTAAACATTAGTTTCGCTAAACTGATTGAGTGTGATACTGTGATTTGTGCGTCATAAGGCTTCTAGAGTTAATGGTTGGTAAATGTCTCTTGCATTTCTACGACAATTCTTCTCCGGCATCTCATCATTGCCGTAGATGGCTTTAAGGCTTTTCATACCTCATTTGGAAAAATTTAAAGATTCAGTCCCGTCACAAAAGACAGCATTTGTCCACAAATCTCAGTTCTGAACACCGTTATTCATGAGGTACCATAGAAACCTTTCTACTTTTCACTAAAACTTAAAAACGACATTACTTTATCCTTTTCACCGAGTATATGAGAACATTCGTTAAATATAAATGATGTAATAAATATTAACTGTGCAATGATTTTGAACATTTTGATAGTCAAAATGTACTTTTTTATCAAAATTTCGAAATTTCAATTATTTTGCCGAAACCGAAACTTTTAACCGAAGTTTTCAAATTTTTCGCATTAGGCTAAATCGCGAATCTCATTTTATTATAGTTCAAGCTGTCCTAGTTTTCAAGTCGATTTAATTTAATTTTTTCAAATAATTTTTATAATGATTATAGGAAATCTTAATCTATAATCTAATCTGTATCCTTGAAGAATATCCATAATACTCAACTAATAGAAGCCTAACCGTGTAATTGTTAAATTTATTCGGCTATTCTAAACGGATGATCTTTATACCCATTACACATCGTGTAAACGGATATATTCAGTTTGTCGGAAAGTTTGTAACGCATTAAAGTAGACGTCGTAGACCTCATAAAGTGTAAGTATTCCTATATATATATATTTTCGATTAGTTGAGACGAGTCGATGAGACGAGTCGATCCGTCTGTCTATTTTCCGTTATGCGATTCATTCGCTTAGTAGTTTGGTGACTACTATGTTAAGTTCCTTTTTTTCGATTTTTCTATAAAACAAGTAATTATTATGAATGTTTTCACTTCACTTTATACTTGTGTTGTATCAGACCATTGACCACAACCCATCCCATCTCAAAGTTATATCTAAGCCATTGATGATCATAAATCAACTATTTAAAGATTCGAGTGACAGGTATTTTAGCTTTGGTTCTTCCGAAGCTAACGTTTTTCCTTGTTTTCTTTATAGAAAAACGTGTCAACGGTTGGGCATTGACGTTGTACTATTTATATTCTATCAGACGAAAAATCCGCGAAACAACGCATCGCCCTGTCTAAAGGCTCTCTTAGCATCGATAAGGCTGGAGACAATTCTTTTGGTATTTGTTAGCGTCATGATACAGAGACAAACGATCTTTGCGGGGATACTAAGTTTAGTCAGCGCGTCGTAGAACTCTGATCTTTCCGGCGTGTCGAAAGCGGTTTTGTATACGACAAGTAGTTCGTGAGGGTCAATATGTTTCTCTAGGATATTGAATAATATGAATATTATATTGGATCGATGGTTGACTTCTTTGGCGTTAAACCACATTATTACTCTTCTACTACTCTCCAACGCTAGAAAGGATTAGAAGACCTTTTCCGCGATAGTTTTCGCAGACTGCAGGGCCTTCTATCTTAAAAACTAGGTACATGACACCAAGCTTTCAGTCATGCGCCATGCGTTCACCAGTCCATATTTTACGTAAGAGTTGATGCATACAATATACTCTACTCCGCAGGTCTTAAATAACTATGCTTATTTATAGCTTTTAAGACTTCGGCATAGATTGGCGCCTCCACAGGACATCTATCAACGATCCGGGAATCCAGTTCTTCTTCTACCCCATATTATTAGTAACGCCAGGAAATCTGTTACATGCTTCCTTGTTCAACCTTGTAGGAAGAAGATTCATGCTTAAAATAGCCTTGTATCTGTCACACATCATCTCAATCTCGTCCAATTCATACCTTTCCAGTTCTCTTTTCTTCTGTCTGATCAGGCGTATTCCCTCTCTCCGTTCCTCCCAATATAGTCCAGGTCGTGTTGGTCCTGCATGCAAAATTTGTTGTCGCGCTACATGCTTATTTGCAGTAGCAATGCGATACGTGCTATGTCTGCGTCCGAATTTTAGTATAGCCATTAACCTTGTTTACTGCCGTAGCTTATGAGTTTGAAGTATGCTTCCACTGTTCATTTATACAGTCGGAGGCCGAAGAAGTCTCTCGGAGTAGGTGGAGGACCCCTTTTGAGAAGGCAGTTGCAGTCTGCTGTAATAGTAACCTACCAACATTTAGCTTTCGTTGTATGGTAGCTCGCTTGGTACCCGCTGTGTTAAGTACGTAACTCGGCCAAAACAATGTAATGATCCTCGTATTCTGATTTCGGTAGTTGGGGCCTCTAAAATCCGTTATTTTTGTAAATATTTTAAAATTTTGAAACTTATATAAATGACTATTGCCATATATTGGTCAATAGGGCGGGTCGTTAAAAATTTTTTCGAATTTGGGACGCTAATAGGGCTCAAAAGCTGGGTTCACATATCCAGAATTTGTGTACACAAACCGATTGCTGTACGACGATGCCTTCCGTCTGCGCATTGACGATGAAAATTGAATTTACCTACAATTTTCGATTTTCATGGTCAATGTGCAGACGGAAGGGATCGTCGTACAGCAATAGGTTTTGCGAAAAAAAGTATTTAACGACCCGCCCTTTTGGGCACTAGGGCGGGACGCTAATAGGGCAGGACGCTAATAGGGCTTAAAAGCTGTGTTCACATATCCAGAATGTGGGTACACAAACCTATTGCTGTACGACGATGCCTTCCGTCTGCGCATTGACGATGAAAATTAAAAATTTACCTACAATTTTCGATTTTAATCGTCAATGTGCAGACGGAAGGCATCGTCGTACAGCAATCGCAATTAGCGTCCCAAATTCGAAAAAATTTTAACGATATTGTATTTGTTAAGCAAACATTTGTATAGTCTAAGATTCGGTCTTACAACTATATACCCTCACCTATTATTCGCTAAATACAACGATTATATGCCAGATAATATGGCTTTTGAGTATTTGCACATGGGTTACCTAGCAAAATCGGGGGCCATCACCGTTAATTAATGAACTGATTATTTGTTATTTGTAAAAATCGAGCATCTATCGAGAGAATAAAATGCAAGGAACTGGAAAAACATAGGTTGCTTATTATGAGGTTGCTACAATGAGGTTGCCCGCTTCAAACAGGTATTCATGCGTAGTTGATATACCCTCATCTGATATATCTGTATCAAACGATATTTGTATCATAGGAAGATTTTTCAAAGCCAGGGTTGTCTAGTCATTTATTATTTAAAGGAAATAGCAGTGTAACATAAGAATAATAAAGTTATATTTAATATCTTTAAATAACACATTTCCCGAAAAGGATCATATTAAAGAATATATAGGGGCAAGCAGGATTTTTGATATTATTTTACGAATAATATTTACATATGATAGTTTATTGCATTTTTTGGGTTCAAATATTCTTGTAAAACATTTTATTTTATATATAAAAACATTTTTTTATTTAACTTTCATATTATTTTATTCATGGGCTCAACATTCCTAGAGTTGCGATGTTATTCTAAATAATAAGGGCATTCTGCTGTAAATGAAAAAAAGCTTTATGATTAAACATCATTTCAAAGAATATTATTATATTGATACCTTAGAGTTCAATAAGTCAAAACCGGATCTTTCGCAAGTAATCATTTTATTTTTTTAAATAGTGTTAACGCCAAAATTTGAATTAGTGGTGGAATTTATTTTCCCCAAATTGCGCGCTAATATTGCCGTCCGTCTGCTCTCTTGCGCTCTCTAGTTTTAAGTCTGGTTCAGTTGAAAAACTCACGCCAATTTAAAGCTACACACCCCGCATAGCAATACATTTTGAATTGTTAATTTTTTCTTAAAAAAGTTTTTTGGAAATAAAACGGAGTTGAGTGCTCGTTTTAATTTTTATTAAAATAACAATCGTGTTTTTCATATTGCTGGGTGTACGGTCGAGTGTGTTTACTTACAGGTACTTCCACAGCAGTTTGGCTTCCCCCATCTATATCTGCCGGCATTCTTATTAACAGCGAGTGTTAACAAATAGTCTTTGCTTACAATTAGTTAATGGCTAAAATAACGAGCAAAAGTTAAGATAAGTCTTTACTAACTGCGCAGCAGTATAGTCAAGAAGAGTAAAAAAAACTTGTTTTTTTAAACGGTGCTGCATTGCAAAAAACCTAGTCTTTGCTCGTGTGTTTATATGTATGAGGGTATGTAAATATTTATAAGCATGTATATATGAATATGTATAAGTAAACGCATCTATGCGGTTTTGCGAAACGGAAAATAACCATTAAGCTTGTTCTTTCTACAGCACATGCATGCCGATTCGTTTATTTATACATATACACTTTGACAAAATTAAACTTTTTTTCTTTTAGTCGCAGTTTATAGTTCAATTAGCACATACAATTTAAAGTGAGATTGACTAATCATACATAAGAGTTGACAATTAAGTCTAGTTAACGAAACATATATAAAACGACTAGTTAAATAATCCTTTCGCCAGTTAAGTCTTTATAATCCAAATATAGCTTCATTTATTCATAAATAATCAAATGGGAAATGTTAAAAGGGAGTTCTGGTCACTGTTCTGGTCACTAGTTCGACAAAAACAATGTAGGCAGTCTTTGTCTTTGAAAGGTCATGGCTCGGATAATTGAACCCTCTCATATATATACATATATCAATATTTTTTGACGTTCAATGCAATCAGAAGTTACTTTTTTACCAGTGTAGATGAAAGTCTGAAAAACATAAACGGAGTCATCGCGGCCCTACAAAGTTTATACATTTATGATCAGCACAACAAGGCGAGTCGATCTAGCCATCTAGTCCATCTGTGGTTTTATGATTCACTCACATAGTTTTGATATTTAAAACTTAAGCTTTTCACGACAAGAAAACTTAACGCCCATTTTAGACTTTTTATATACAAAAATGTTTATTTTTAAAGCAATTTATTTTATATGTGGTGAAAATAGTTCTTCTGTCAACCTGCATTTTCAGTTTAGATTTAGTTCATTTCGCCCTACTGCACATTCTCGAGTTTTCGGTTTTACTATTATAAATAAATGTATTCACACCTAATGAATGTATTCACTTCTAATGTCAATCCGTGTGAACACTACCGATTCAAGCCCCATTTTTCAATTAACTTATTGTTTTATTTGCAGATGTATCGGTGCTCTGACACAGGGCACCTATCTTCCGTTCTAAATTACTAATATTATGGATATTTCATGGACAAAAACATTAATGAGTCAGATTCGACTCAAATACACAAACATTGGGACAGACCGCCATGGATGCATCCGCACAATCAAATCCAGCGGAAAAGCTTGGAAGACAATGAAGACATGGATGTCTAACACGGACTAGAACCGTCGAGGCCTACAAATGCGGAAGTCATCAATTAAGTCATCGAGGACTCGAAGTTTGACAGAACGATCGTAGAAGTTGCTTAAACTGTCAATCCAGACACTAACACGAGTAAAACCGACTCAAAACTGAACTTTACTTTAACTTAACATCGAAGGAATGTCTGCGTTTCAAGCAAGCGCTAGCAAACTGCTACTCTAGAGTTCGCCAAAGCTACTGATGGCCGGGCCATCAAGAGAGTACGCTCTGACCATATTTGGTCCCTCCATCGGCATCGCCTTAGGCAACACCAAAACAGAGTGCAACGACGCCGTCAACCAAGAAAGCCCATGGGCCTTCTAAGCCATTGACGAAGCAGGGTGTGGTGACGACCCCTAACTTAGCTAGTAGTGGAGTGATCAGATTAATCTGAAATTGGCGGGTTTCAGATGAAGCGTCTCTCTCTGATCATCAACATATCAGTTTTAAAATACAAGAGCCGCGGAGTTACATTCCAAAGTCTACCTTCCTAGGAAAGCTGACTATCACCTATATAATTAATCTATATAATTGTAGGACCAACTCTATTTATGAGCTGGAACTTACGGCTGATCTTCTAAATGAAACTCTCACCCGTTTCTATCAGAACAGTTCCAAGACGCAGGCACGTCAGTGTACACGCAAGGTCTAAGGTCAAGGACTGTTATAAGGCTGTTCAATAAAGCAAAAAACACAGTCAATGGGAAGAAAATCGCTGACTAAGATAATTAAACAAACCAATCGTGACTCTTGGAGATCGTAATGTGAAAGTTTGCAATCGCTTCCTGAAGTACCTCGTCCATAAAGTCTTAACAAAGGACAAGTCTAGTTACATCGAATTTCTGAAAAAACCAATGGAGATTTTACAGAAAGCTAAGCGGAAGCACTTGACCACCTACTTCAAGTGCATATTCCTGGGTCAATGCCATAACATTCTACAATGACCACCCTTATCATTGACCGTTGGATTCCTAATAGTCGACAGTGTAGTTTATTATGTATAGTTTATTTCCAGCCATTCTAATCCCCAGGGGGACGGTATACATTCTACAAATTTGTTAAGACGCATTTATTATTCCGCTAGTAAGTCTTAAGAAGTCCATTCTTAAGCCTGTGTTACATACCACGTTTATAGAGGAAAGTGATAGTGGTGTTTATCCCAAAACAGAGTAACAGAACTTACAAAATCTTATAGGCCTATAAGTCCTTCAAGACCATGCAACGTCTTATAGACTGCCACATTAGAGAACAAACAGAAACAAATAATCCCATTCTTAGAAATCAGTTCACCTATATGAAAGGGAACTTAACAGTAGACGCGTTACATTGCCTGGTGCCTTTTTTGATGTGGAAGGGGCTTTCGACAATAGTGTCTAGGATTCAATAACACGGGCTCTCACCCGTAGAGGAATTGACGATCTTACAATCGCGCGGGTTGGTGTTATGCTAGAACAACGAGTAAAATCTTCTCGCTATTTTAGTCCCTCGTTGTTAATGACCTTCTAATAGAGCTAAGCTCACTGAGTTACAACGTCATTGGTTTAGCGGATGACCTGGTTATAACAGTCTCAGGTAAATATGATCGCGTAGTATCTAATTTGATGACCTCGGCTCTTTGAGTTGTCACAAAGTGGTGCCCCAATAGATTAAAACCTGATCTTGGTCCTGTTTATATCATCTCCATTGTGTTGGGACTTTCTGTCGAGGTCAAATGTTGGGGGTGACCCTGGATAAAAGGCTAAGTTGGAACTCTAATTTAAACTTAATAAAACTAGTTTACATATATTGGCAATATTTCGTGTGGTTCTTTCCAACCAGCCTATTAATGGACCTGAAAAGAACTCATTGGAAAAATTTAAGGTACCTCACCAAAAATACTCACTACTTTACTTAGGGCAATCAATGGCCTGCAACCTTCGTATATTTACACCAAAACTTCAGCTACGATGGACGCTCTTAGGTTTCTGACCTTCAACGGTACTCTTAACGACACAGTTCACTTAAGTATACTCTCTTAATTCCTGGCATCGAGATCTGCAGGATTTCAGACTGTATGACCTCGGTTTTAGGCTTTTCAGACGCTTCTCTGTCCTGGTTCCTAGTCGAATAGACTGTAAAAACGAAACACCCTGTGCGAAGTTATCAAATAACCACTAGTCCACTAATTGCTCTTTCACTGAAACTGGCACTGGTGCAGGTGTTTCCAAACCAAGTACCAAAATCTCTATTACCATAGGCATCAAGCCCACGGTCTTTCAGTCAGAGATCCACACCATTAAAGTCTGCGCCCACCATCTTCAGGACAATTGTCCAAATCGGGACACTATCGTTATATTTTTGGACAGTCTTGCAGACTCTGTCTGGATGATGATGAATCCAGCTAACACATTTTATGCGAGTGCCCGGCCTTGAGTCAATATTTTTTTATGGCTTTAAATAAGCTAAGAATACTTACAATTGGCAGTGCTCCAACAGAGCTTTGAGTTGGCATTCCATTTCGTAGAGTGCAATACCCAATGGAGTGCGAAGCATGAAGAGTCATTCCAGAAGATTCCATCTTGTGTGATGATGGGTTGTTTGTATGGGACACAGTACCCCGATTTGGACTACTACTAGTATCTATTGTAGACACATGCTGTCTTCTTCTTATGCAGTCAATCTGTAAGTTCAAGAAAAAATAAAAAAGATCAAAGTCAGATGAAAAATAATTGGTACGATTGTGTTTTATAATTTTAAACAGTTTAAACAGGCTTACTTGGTCATCCGAATCGAGAATTTCAGGTACTACATCAGGATTTTTTTCATCGCTATCGTTACCATCCATATCTTTGCTGGCTGAGCTTTTATCGCTTGGTCCTGGTGATCCATCGCGAGATGGACTGTCATTTGATAATTCTTTCTGGCGTCTTCGTGTATTGTTGCATGGTATGCGCAAAGCTAATATAATTGCCAGAACTGCAACAAATAGCGCTAAAGTCAATCCAATAGATAATGAGACAACCGGTGAAAATAAAAGATCAGCCCGATGATAATTGGCTAAAATTATAAAGAAAATATATTTACTAAGTCAGAATATAATGTTTTTATTTTCTTTCATTTTTTTTATTTACCATAAAATGTGTCCCTATGAGGAAACTGATTAAATTTGTTGGCATAACTTTAAATTTGTTCAAATATTCAGAACCTTAGACCGTGTTTATACTCGGACTGTGTGATTAATAGATTAATCAATACGCAATCAATTATTTTGGATAATCAATTCATCAATTAGTTCAAGAATTAAGAATTGATTAATCAACAATCAAGTAGGTGATCGAGGACAGTACTCTCTGCATTGATTAGCCATCGACTATATTGTTTTTTAATTTTTTTTATTTTTCACATTTTTGTCTACCTGCCACACATAGCGAAGTAAATACATTCATAAATAAATGCTTCTTTCTTACAAAAACTTAAAAATGAGCGTGACATATTATTTTTAACCTATAATCTACTGAAAATAACAAAATATTTAAATTTCAGACCAATCTTTGATCATCCCGATAACGCGCAGAATTTTTTGAATTAACACAAATTAATTTAAAAACAAGGAAAAACGTTAACTTCGGTAGAACCGAAGCTCAAATACCCGCCATACAAAACTTAAATTTGTTCATGTATGATCATCAAATTAAACATGAAGATATAACAATTCTTTTCTTGAAAAAAAAAAAAAAATGGAAGTTATGTTTGTATAGGGTCTGTATGTTATAGTGACACGATCCTTGTCATATGGGTAGAATATACATAGGATGATAGTAGAAACTATTTTACCCAAATTGGAGTAAATATATTCAAAAATAAGAACTATTTTCATACAAAAACACAAAAATGGGCGGTATATTTGTATGGGGACTATACTTAGAAATGTGAGTGGCATCTTTGTTTTGATGTTGGATGACATAAGTAGTGTTTTAACCAATATGTAGTAAATACATTCATAAATAATAACTACTTTCACAAAAAAAAAAAAAAAAACAAAAAAATTTTAAGTTTGTATAGGGCTATACCCGGAAATGGGCGTGGTACCCTGATTTTGACATAAGAAGACTTTAGAAGTGTTTTCACCCATTCATAAATAATAACTATTTTCATACGAAAATTAAAAAAAAACCTGTAAGTTTGTATGGGGGCTATACCAAAAAATGGGCGTGGTAACTTGGTTTTACATACATACAAAGTAGTCGTTGCCGAGAAAACTTTAAGTTCCAATTTTCAGCTGAATATCTTCATATCTTCACCTTAAAAAATGCGTTGTTTTACTGCAATTTGTGGCGGCATATTAGCAGATTTAATCGAAAACACCGAAGCCCATGTCATGGCTACGGCTAGATCGATTCTTCTCATCGAGCTGATCAAGAATATATATACCTTATGGGGTCTACGACGTCTCCTTCAATGCGCTACAAACTTTCCGACGAACTGATAATACCCTTTACACTATGTGTGGCTGGTATAAAAACACAAATATTGTACTTATTATACTATATTAACATTTGTAACTATTAGTAAATGTTAAGTCAACAAAACACTGATAATATTCACTTGGAAAAATTTTTATTACACTTATTTGTATTACACTTATTTCAGTGAAACACAAACTTATATTTTTTACTAGCAGATACCCGGCGTGTGCTACTACGTTGCACGGGCGTTTGGGCTGCTCTTTCGCTCTTTTTCGTTTAACATCTGCTGTGTTTTGTGCAATTTCATCTATTTTTGATAACATTTTTACTATTTGCTTTTTTTTTTTTTTTGTTTGCAGCGCAACCAAACCACTTTTTTACCTTACCCAAAATATATTGAGGAAAGCTGAAATAAGAAATTTTTTATTTTTATTTCTTGTTAATGTTAAAAAAGCCGAACGGTTTTGTATGGGAAAATTAGTAAATCGACTTCATAACGAACCGAATATGCATTGGGCATTGTTTTATAGTCCGGTCAATATAGACATTTTAAATAACAATAATTCCCTGAGAGCCAAAAAATTGGTGGAGAGCTGGGGCTTACCATTACAAATAAAGTGCTGATTACAAATAGTGTGCTTCAAAAGTAATTCGCGATCAAAGATCAAAATTTGAGAATTTTTGGATTTTTTATTTTTTTTCGAAAACGGTAAGTTTTATCAAGAAAAAAATCACAAACCAAGTTGTAGATCTTAAAATTCTCTTCAAAAATGGTCTTAGTGACTTTTTTCCAAAGAGTTACTATTCCTGTCTGGCTCGCAGAATCATGAGGAGTGGTTTCTGTGAGGCCCATAGCTGTGGGAACCGGACGGGTCGCAGGTTGCGGACAATTAGCGGGTGCTCTGCGAGTGCATCACTGGGGTGTCGTCTTCTCAAAGTTACACCACACCTTCTTTCCTAACTTCTACGTCTTTATAAAACTCTTTCACTACTCTACTTCCAAATTCTTCGCATTAAGCTTAGGTTTGCCGCCTGGGGGTTAAATCCGGCTGCATTCATACGGAGCCTCCCTGAAGAGCGGCGCCTTTAGGGCAGTAATAACTGTGGCGTGGCAGTGGGGACTGTCATGTTGCTACTGCGCATCCCCCACATTTTTCTCGGTCTCGCCGCGTCTGCCCGTCAGACAAGGTGAGAGTTTATGAATATGATGGAACAAAGCACGCCGGCTTCTTGGGACTAGAGGATAACTTGTCCCTCACCGACATACACAACATCTCTCTGTCTAGTCGGGACACACTTGGAGAGATTGCGGCAGGTAGCACAAGTAGTGCTCCTGTCGCACGCGTCAGAAACTCGGCAGAGGCTCCCAGAGGAGCTAAACCGAAGTAGCGCACTGCAAAAGCAGAGTACCAGCGAGCCCTCCACATCCTGGCAAAGATTGCCAGTAACGAGAAGGAGGGCAAATCTGACCCGAGGGACGCGGCTGACAAGGTCAGGCTCCAGAAGGTGGTTGACGCGTATGTCGCCACTCAGGAGTGTCAGGCGGACCGCCCTACCACAAGCGTGGCGGCAAGACCCAAAGCCACGATCAAACGAGATAGGTCCAAGGAGGAACCCCTCAGTATGGCCAAGGATGCGAAGGGGATCACCCAAAGCAGGACGCATCTGCCGGTGACTGACAGAAATTTTAGTGATGTAGTGAATGACCACCTATGTGTGGCCCTGTTCGACATCAACTGCGGCTCTGGCAGATCTATTGCTGAAAAATGGGAGGAGATAGAGGCGCGGCTGACTGACCTAGTGGCGGGCAGGCTCAGCGAGGGGTGCCCGTTTCCCCACCTCGAGCTATCGGGCGTTGTAAGAGGTCACAGGGTGATCAAGTGCCACGACGAGGCCTCGAGGATTATCCTGCTGGAAGACGCCGCTACGATTAGTGACGCCACGGAGGGCTTACGCCTTTAGCTTATCCCAGCCAGCGAGATACCTCGCAGGCCAAGGGCGCGCATTTGGTTGCTTAAAGGCCAGACCGACAACATCAAAATACTGCGGACCCTATGGCTGATGAACCCAGAGGTTCCAATGGCCGATTGGACCATAATTTAGGCTGACGACCCACAGAAGTCATGGCAGACATTCATGCTACTTATAAATGAAGAGAGCGTCCCGGCTATCGACAAGATGGGTATCCGGAAGACAAAGATCAAGGTCTTTGGGCTGACGTCGCCGGATAACAACCTGGAGCTAGAGGAGGCCGACATGCTGTCGGACGATTTAGTTCTGGATGATTGCCCGTCAAATACCACCCCTGATGCAGAGGACAGTACAGGTTAATCTGAAGCACTCCCGGAGTGCATCGGATAACCTGGTCGTCCTCATTAAAGGCCTTTTTTTACTGGGTACAAGCTGTACTACAGTCAACAAGTAAGTAAGTCTCGGGCTTCTATACTAGCTAAAAAACACTTAAATCTTTTCTTTCGTCCAGATCTAAGCAGCTCGGACGATGCAGTAGCGATGCATAAGGACCCCAGAAGGTCCTTCTTCTTCGTCGCATCAGTCTACTTCCCCACGATGAGCCAGCACCACCAGCAGAAGTGGATAAATTGGTGCGCGAGGCCCGCGGGAAGAGGATGGACCTGTAGGCTGTGACGCTAACGCAAGGCATTCCATCTGGGAAAGTAACGACCGAGGTGAGTGTTTATTTGATTTCATAATTAACACACACCTCGATTGCAGGTGTGTAATGTGGGGAGTACTCCCACCTTTATTTTTCCCAGCACAGCCGACTTAGTTGGCTGGGAAGAAGTGTTAGATATAAAACTATTGCTGGACCAGGCAGGTATAAGGGTTAGTATGTGGAGGGTATCAGATTTTATTTATTTATTTATTTGATAACAACTACATTTGAAAAAACAATTGCTTAAACAATTTGACAATATAACCTAAATAATTTTAATTTAATAAGGTAAAAGATATAAAAAAAACAACCATAACTCATTGAATTTTGATTTTCATAGAAAAACTTAAAAAATCGGGTAAATCTTTGAATGGGGTTATACCTAAAATTATGTTGGGCCTACCCATATTGGTCTATTTCATTGGGACTATCATAGACATAATTTATACTAAATTTAAATTTTCAAGAATAAAAAAAAACAATGACGTTTTTATGTAAAAACCCAAAATTTTGGGGTAAATTTGTATGGGAGCTATACCCCAAATTTTGTTAGTCCTACCCATATTGGGATATTTCATTGGGACTATCATAGACATAATTTATACTAAATTTAAATTTTCTAGAATAAAAAGCAATGACGTTTTTATGTAAAAAACCCAATATTTTGGGGTAAGTTTGAATGGGGTTAATTTTGTTGGTTATTGGGTTTGGGGCTACATAGACATAATTTATACTAAATTTAAATTTTCTGAATAAAAAAAAAATATTTAAAAAATTCTAAAATTTTGTTGGTCCCACCTATTTTGGGATATTTTATTGGGACTATCATAGACATAATTTATACTAAATTTTAATTTCCTAGAATAAAAAACAATGACGTTTTTATGCAAAACCCCAAAAATTTTGGGGTAGATTTGTATGGGGGGTACTCCTTAAAATGGGTCTAGAGAAAACCGTTTGTAAGTGCACACTTGACGGCCTAGGAGAGTCTAAGTTTCAATTTTGAAAGCTCTAACTTTTATAGTCTCGAAATAATCGTTTTCATACGGCAGACAGCATGACAGACGGGCGGACAGACGGACAGACAGACAAAGCTAGTTTCCAATGCTTATCAAGAATATATATACTTTAGGGTAGGGTCTATCTTGCCTCCTTCTGTCTGTTACATACATTCGCGCAAACTTAAAATACCCTTTTACCCTTTGGGTACAGGGTATAAAACAGGTCGGATATTTGAGAATCACAGGATGCCACTCTTTTGTCAAGAAACAGATTTGAAGAAAATGCAAGATCTTTTCGTTTAACGTCGACAAACTTGAAGAAACTTTTAGGATCATCGCGAAAACTAGTCTTAACTTTTATTAAATAATTAGCATAGCATTGCCTTTTTGCAGAGTTATAATTGGACCGAGCAATACAGTAATTGCTAAAGTCAATAGATAAACCACTACGTTTATACTTTTTGTAAAGGCGCGATTTAATGTTTTTTAATCTACTCAAATTACGAGAGACCAAAGGCAAACGACTACTAGGATTAGATGTTTTAATAAATGGAACGCATACATCAAAATAATCAAAAATAATGGAGTAGAAAGTCTCCATAGCCAGTTCAATATCAGAACAAACATTAAGAACAGACCAATGTGTATTAAGAAGCAAATGATTTAATTTATTAAAACTTCGTTTTATTAAAACATCTAATTTTTTGAAGAGCACCACCTGTAGCTGAATGGTTATCACTAAAAAAGTCAAATGATAGCTGCAAAGTAGGATGATAGCTGTCTTCGGGCGATGTTATTGGCGGGATTCGGCTAATAGCTAAGTCGAGTCCAATACCCACAAAAATAAGATCTAAAAGACGACCACAAGCATTAAAAATGTTATTACCCTGCTGCAACGATAAGTCAAATAAACAATCCAGAAACTCATGGTTCCCAGAAGGAACAGAAATGAAAGAATCATCTGTAAATGACCAACTTATGTTCGGCAAATTAAAATCACCCAAGACAATAATACGATCTTTATCTTTTAAAAGAGAAGCTATATAAGAAATCGATTTAGCGTGCTGCATATAAATACTCAATTCCGAAGATGAAGCGGATATAAGAGCACGTAATAAAAATATTATAAGCACGGAGCGATATTTTCACACATATAAATTCAATAAAATTATCAATGATACTAATCTCTTCGACTATTAGGGATGACTTTACAGAAATAAGAACACCATCGCCGGAGCGGATTTTGCGATCATTTCTAAATACAACAAATTTATTGCAAAAGATCTCAGCATTAAGAATATGTGGTTGAGGCCATGTCTCCGTAAAAACAATTACGTCAGCAGATATCGAGACTATTAAGGTAGAGGTCATTGAGTTTAGTTCTAAGCCCCCTTACATTTTGGTAGTGTAATATGAAAGAAAGCTTAATTAGTTTTTTGAAGCCGCAGACATCTCAGAACTCGCATTAGCTTTACGAGGTAATTTTACAGCGACTCGTGACGATGGTTGTTTAGATTTACTTTTAGGCAAGTATTCCTTGACCAACAACTTATCTGGCCAAAGGCTAGCACAGCACAAAGAGTCGAAGTACTCTTCAGGAACGCTCACCTTAAAACGACGCGATATACCTTGTGTGCGAAAAGGTGAACTTTTGAACCGTAATATTTACCGCCTTGAGATCGGAGTAGTCGGTAATATATTCGATAATATCTTCACACGTTGCAGCCTCAGTAAACCGCAAAACAAAAATATGTTTGCGCGGCGCAGCAACGGATAAAGTCTTTTTCGGGCGACTAGAGAACCACCTCGTTGCGGCCGAGAAACTGATGGCTGTTCATCATCAGCAGCAATGGCAACAGTGGCAGCAGTAGCAACAGCGACAGCAGTGGCAACAGTTGACACGTTCGTAGAACCAGCCGGCGGCAAAGGTATAGTGTCAGTAGGTGGCAACGGTACATTGTTAGTATGCGGCAAAGATGTAGTGTCATTAGGCGATTCTGTCCAATCCGTACACGAAACCAAATACTCAATATTAGAGGAATCTAATATTGACATAGGAGGAACTGGAGATGTCGCCAACGAAATAAGATTTAACGACGATGTCGGCTCAATAGACGGAGCAACAGGTAAAACAAGCTCTCTATCCACAGATGCCTTCGTTTTTTTCCGCCTTAGCGATTATTGAAAATTGTAATTTTCAAACAGATCCAAATTTTTGTCCAGGTCCGAAGAAAGCTACTTAACTGTTTTATTTAAGGTGGTCACACTATTACGCACCATATTAAACATTCTCGTGAACTCCCTTCCAACGAGACACGTTTGTTGCAAGACCAGCGCAAACCACCAAGCAGGTGAGTATTAAGCTAGGCGAGTATTCCAAGAGAGAATACAACGAAGCTGAGCGTAAAGAACAATTCAAAATAGAAAACTTCTAAAAATTGTAAAATAAAATTTTCGCGAAAAACACGATTGATAGTTACTTGCACGTTGTAAAAATTAATGCATAATGTGTGTCTACTTTGCGATAGATTTTGCAGAATGAAAAAGCAAAAAAAAAAAAAAAAAAAAAAAGCGGAGCACGAATAAAAACAACTTTCGCGTAGACTTAATCAGCCGATTGTCCTTCCGATTGTCGTCGCCGTGAAAAGATTAAGTTAAAAATTGCAGATCAGTATCTCCAAACCGAACTAAATGAATCGCGTAGAAATAAACAGACAGACGGACAGATAAACGGAGCTTATCGAGAATATGTATACCTTATGGGGTCTACGACGCTTTCTTTAATGCGTTACAAACTTTCAGACAAACTGAATATATCTGTTCACACTATGTGTTGCGGTTATAAAAAATCGCACCTAGAGATGAAAAACAAATTTTAATATTAAATATTTCAAAAATTTTGGCCTAAATTAAAAAAAAACGACAACCGAAACCTAATTAAAAAATTTCTTGTTGTTTGGTTACACTATTTTGATTTGCGGATGTTTAACGGGAAAAATCGGACAATAATTGACGAAGTTATTAAACTTTTTCTAAAAATAAATTTTTCATAGAACTTCGTCAATTACTCTAGCTTATAGCTTAAAAGGTTAAGGCCTCTCATGGATCTATTCCCATGTGTTTTGCGGTGTAGATTCCAAAAATGGTGATCAAAAATTTTTCTTAAAGGAATATCCTATCGAGATATACTCAAAAAACCTGTTTTTAAACTTTTTTCAGTTATTTAAATATATCCTGAGAATAGATAGTTTCAAACAGTCGACCTGTACATTATTTACTCTATACGACGATATGCTACTTCTGAATATCAATTGAATGATAGATTGAGATAGATGAGGTACTCGCAAAGCACTATGTTAGTAGACGAATGTCTATTGATGTAAAGTTTGCAAAGTATTAAGCGCTGCAATACGAAAATTATGCACCATTTTTGGTGTAAGTATTTAAAAAAAAACAATTTAAAAGGTTTTTAATGAGATATTGCGCATGATATCATAGTCTTAATATAATTTAAAGATGATACAGGAGATGTCGCACTGCTTTTGATACATTGATGTAATTAAGATAAATCTACTCGAGAAACCAGTTAAAAGCTATTAATTTTTTTGTAATTAAAGCCATTCACTTATTTTATCGTTAACAAAAGTACACTTTCCATACAGCCATGGCTGAAAGAAAATAACCAAACCTAATATTCAAATGAAATATTTTATCTTGCGGTACGCATCATTAAAGTTAATACCGAGTAAATTTCAATTAGAGATCTTATTCCAAACAAAGCAGCCCTTCGTTTTGCTCTATTTCGAACTTTTTTAACTCGAACTGACTTCAAATTCAATCCTTTACAATGAAAATTTTGGATTAAGTTTAAACAAGAAAGAACGCTGAAGTCGAGTATGCTCGACTACAAGATACCCTGTACCCAATCTTAATTTACATACCTCATTGTATTATATATTTGTATGGGGGCTATACTATATCTTAAAATTTGGTGGACCTACCCATATTGGGATATTTTATTGGGACTATCATAGACATAATTTAAACTAAATTTTGAGTTCCTAGAATAAGAAATAACCAATGTTTTTGGATTGATTTGTATGGGGGTACCCGTTAAAATGGGTCTAGAGGAAAACGATGTGCAAGTGCACACTTGACGGCTCATGAGATGGCTCAAATATAGTCTCCAAGATAATCTCTCTCATACGGCAAACAGCCGGACAAACAGACGGGCAGACGGACGGAAAGACAGACAAAGTTAGTTCGCCTCCTCTTCCAAAACTGATCAAGAATATATATACTTTATAGTATCTCTCTTGCCTCCATCTGTCTGTTTGTACATTCGCACAATCTTAAAATACCCTTTTCCCTTTGGGTACAGGGAATAAAAATAACAACTTTTTATTCTTCTTCTTTTTTACCTATATTATTTTTGGTCGAACATTTACCACTACTAAATGAAAACATTCAAAAAATTTATACTCACTCCCTGGTTATCTTTTTCAATACTGGCTCTGCCATTCTGCTTGTCATTTTGTAGTCAGGGATCTAGATCTGGCAAGGTGAGTAGAATTTTATACCCGTCACACACAGTGTGGAGGGTATTATCATTTTGTCAGAAAGTTTGTAACGCATTAAAGGAGACATCTTAGACCCTATAAAGTATATATATTCTTGATCAGCACGACGAGACGAGTGTCTCAGCCATGTCCGTCTGTCTGTCTGTCCGTCCGTCTGTCTGTCTGTATTTATGCGATTCATTCGCTTAGTTTTAAAGATATTGTCCTGAAACTCGGAACTTAAGCTTTCTCAGTCCTAAGCAGCTCAAGTTAAAGTTAAAAGTGCCACGCCCATTTTAAGGTGTAGCCCCCATTACAATTTTCATTTTTAGATGAAAATACCAATTATTTATGAATGTAGTCATCCAAGTGGATAAAAATACTTCTTAGGTCATATGTCAAATCAAGCTGCCACGCCCATTTCTGGATATAGCCCCTACAAACTTACCGGCCATTTTCGGAATATTATATGATAATAGCTTTTATTTATGAATTTAGTCACACAATTGGGTGGAAAAAAATCTAATGTCATCTAAGTCAAATCCATGCTGCCACGCCCATTTTTAACTATAGCCCCCATACAAATTTAATGCCCGTTTTCCAATTTTTGTATAAAAATAGGTATTATTTATGGACTATTCACTAAAATTTATGTAAAAACACTTCTAATGATATCCAATAACAAAACCAAGGTGCCACGCCTATTTTTGGTATAGTTCCTAACAACAAACTTATCGATTATTTTCAACATAATGTATGAAAAAGTAAATATTTTCGAATATATATTTATAAATGTATATAAGCCACTGATGATACACTAAACTATTCAAAGATTCGTGTGAAGGTGTTGGTTCCACCGAAGTTAACGTTTTACTTTGTTTCATTACAAGTTGTTGTTGTTGAAGCACAATTTGACTTCTGCCACTACCAAACTTAATTAATATACAAAGAATGGTACCATGATACGATATTAAGGAAAGCTTCAAAAGATTTGGTCAAAGTATCGCGGTCGAGCATACTCGAATAATATGTTCTTGTTTAATTCTAAATGAATCATATCTAAAAATTAACGAAAACAATGAAAATTTCAAAAATTTCCGTCTTTTACAAAAAATTTTTTATATAATTAAATATTAACCAAAATTCGTGAAATTTTGACAGTTAGTAGATAATGATACAAATTTTATAACACATGTTCGAGAAATATAGTATATAGAAGGTGTTTGGTTCGTTGATTTGTATATGTATCTACTTACTCTGCTCTGAAGTTAGCTGTTTCTCAGGCATACGTAGCATAGCTGCGGAAAGAGAGGTTGGATCAGATCTTCCTTTTGAGTTGAATGCATATATCGACAAACATATATACTGCCAGGAGTAAGAGCAGATATGGTAAATCTTGGAACTGTTGATGTAACATTTGCTTTGATTTCCTAAAAAACAAAACATAAATTATTCAAGTATAATTAGAGCTTACAAATAACCAAATGAAAATATTTCGTGAATATAATTTTTTTCTGTTGTAAATTGACATATAAGCACCACGCTACTCTAATCAAACAATCTGGCAAGCCTGCCCGATACCACCTGTCACAATTATCTAAATAACATTGATTGCTCTTGTGACTGCCGAAGAGGAAACATCGTCAGCAACAACTACGCGCGTGTAATATATCTAACAAAAAAATAACTTGTAACAATAATTACTTAATTCAAACTTTGCCTAAATAAACAATAAATATTACAACAGGTTCTGGGCCCAGAACGCTTCGAACCGCGCAGTTAGTAATTATTTACAGTGCAAGGTTAAAAAAAAAAAAAAAAAAAACGTCAACTTCGGTAGAACCGAAGCTTAAATACCCGTCACACGAATCTTTAAAGAGTTTATGTGTAATCATCAGTGGTCGCCCCAGTTTACACACAATATTAGTTTCAAATTTTGAGCTAAAAATACAGATATGTATAACAACATATTTCTCAAAAATATCTGGAAATAGGCGGTAAGTTTGTATGGAAGAAATACCTAAAAATGGGCGTGGCACCATGATATTGGAAGAGTTTTTACCCAATATGGAGTAAGTTCATGAATATATAATAACCATTTTGATATAAAAATTCGAGAATGGACGGAAAGTTTGTATGGGGCTATACCAAAAAATGGGCGTGGCACATCTGATTTGACATTGGCTGACATAGGAAGTGTTTTTTGCCAAATTGCAGTGAATATATGCATAAATAATAACTATTTTCATACAAAAAATCGGAAAAAACGGACAGTTTATATGGGGGGCTATGTCTAAAAGAGGGAGTGGCATCTTGGTTTTAACACTGGATGACAAAAGAAATGTTTTTACCCAATTGGGAGCGAATACATTCACAAATAGTTAGTATTTTTATACAAAAATTGAAAAAAACGGTAAGTTTGTATTGGGGGCTATACCTAAAAATGGGCGTGGCACTCTCATTTTTGAACTTAACATAATCGTTGCCGAGAAAAGCTTAAGTTCCAAATTTCAGCTTAATATCATTATATCTTCAACAAATAAGATGCCTAGAAATATAGAGACAGACAGACGGACGGACGGACAGACAGACAGACGGACATGGCTAGATCGAATCGTCTCGTCCAGCTGATCAAGAATATATACTTTATGGGGTCTACGACTTCTCCTTCAATGCGTTACAAACTTTCAGACAAACTGAATATACCCTTTACACTATGTGTGGCGGGTATAAAAAAACAAACTGTGTGATAGTATAATACGAATGTGACAGATATACGAATGTGTACGGCATACTTAGAAAACAACAAAAATTTCGAATAATTGTTTGTATATAAAAGGACAGACGGTGCGGCATATAAAAATATACAAAAACAAAAAGACAGTTTGATACACAAATAACAGTCGGTATATGAAAAGGCAGTCGTGGTCACAAAAAATAGTGACAGTATCAAAATTTAAAGTGTGCGTATAGAGCCTTTGGGCAAAGACAATTTTGATACGTGGAAATATGTAAATAGTAGTGACCAAGCCCGAAGGTGATGCAGAAAAATGGCAACGAAGAGCTAAGGAAAAGGTTGAGCAGATCAAGGAGTGCGTTACTTCAAATGACGTGTGGAAAAAGCGTCACAGTATTTACTAATCCACGGGACGTGCTCGTAAGTCAATGCTTTTGAAATCGCTAATTTTATTGAAAATGAGTTCTGGTGGTGACATGAGAAGCCACATTGACAAATTTTTCGACATAGGCGCCAAAACAAATGAGATTGATCTGGTGAACATAAACGAGTTGTTGGCCATATTGCTGCTTTATAGCATACCAGATGAGTATGAATCATTTCGAATTGCAATAGAGACGCAGGAAAAATTACCAGCAGCAGAGGTATTAAAAATCAAGATGCTGGAGGAATGTGAGGCGCAAAGCAGAAATAAAGGTGAGGCTAAAAGTGAAGCCTTGTTGGCAAATAAAAGAAGCCAACAGAAAACAGGAAAAAAGATGCCTAAACAAAATTGAATTTTAATGTTATTCTTGTGGAAAGATGGGGCACAAAGCAGCAGAATGTACCCAAAATAACAAAAATGCGAAAACATTTGACTCTTTGTACGTGCACACGGCGAACTTTATTAGTAATAACAAAAGTTGGTGTCTTGACTCTGGAGCGTCATCACATATGTGCTCACAAAAGGAGAGATTTGATAAAGTAAGTGCACCGAAGTCCTTGAACCTGAACCTAGCAAACGGAGAATCCACACAGAATAGTAGGCTGTGGATCTGTGCCATTAAAAACAAAAAATAATTTTTCGGCGAATCTGAGGAATACGCTGTATATGCCAGATTTGCGAACAAATCTGATGTCCGTTGCTAAGGTATGTGATCATGGTTTTAATGTATTGTTTAAAAAGGACAGTGCCTATATAATAAGAGAGGCAAATGGTGAAAGAGTCATAAGAGCGTATCGCAAAGAAGATCTCTACTATGTAGCAGATAAAAAAGAACGTGGCCACGTAGTTATAAATGATAACAACGGCATCAAAGAGTGGCACGAACGCTTTGGTCATTTGAACGAGAAAGATTTAAAGGAAATAATAAAGACTGGTAAAGTACATGGGGTGTGTGCTAACGTCAATGAGGATTTACCACTGTGTGAGGTATGTATCAAGGGGAAGCAGTCCCAACGTCCTTTCTCGTTGTCAAATTCGAAGTCGAAAGAAGTACTTGAGTTAGTACATAGCGACGTGTGTGGACCAATGCGTGTGAGTAGCAATGGAGGCAGTCGATACTTCGTTACGTTCATCGACGACTACTCAAAATGGAGCGAGCTCTATGCTCTAAGAAATAAAAGTGAAGTTTTTCAAAAATTTAAAGAATTTAAAGGCAGAACGAAAAACTGGTAAGAAATTGAAAAACTCTGAGAACAGACAACGGAACAGAGTACACGAGCAACGAGTTCAAAAGGTATCTCATTGAAGAGGACATAAAGCATGAATATTCTGTAGAATACACCCCGCAGCAAAATGGTGTTGCTGAAAGAAAGAACCGTACATTGGTAGAAATGGCCCGTTGTATGATGATACAAGCAAGTCTGCCGCCGAGTTTTTGGGCCGAAGCAGTAAATACAGCAAATTATATACGGAATAGATGTCCATCGAGAAGCCTGTGTGGCGAAATACCATTCAAGTTATGGTTGAACAGAACTCCAGTAGTGAAACACTTTCGTACGTTTGGTCAAGTTGCTTATATGCTCAACAAGAAATCGAAAGGAAAATTCGACCCGAGGTCAAAACGTTGTATATTTATTGGCTATAGTAATGACGCCAAGGCATACCGATTATATGACACAGGTGCAAGGACTGTTCATAACAGTCGTGACGTTAAATTTACAAACAATTTTGGCAACGGAGCATATGAAGAATTTACTGAAAAGCAGACCGAAGTACAAGTACAAAATGCACCTGTGGATCAACAGGAAAATTTTCAGCAGGACGATACGAATCATCCGAGGACGAAAATGTTAATGGAGTTGCTGCAAAACGTGGCCCAGGGAGGCCAAAGATACTGCGAACAGGCAGACCAGGACGACCTAGAAAGGTGTACAACCAAGTAAGTGCAGTCGAAACGGAATCGATTGATACTGAAGCGGTATCTGAATCAGAAACAGAAGAGTTTTTTGAAGTTGTGTCACTTGCAAGTGAAGGCGATCCGTTTACAGCAAATGAGGCCCTAACAGGCCCTTATGCCTCAGAATGGAAGGAGGCGATGATTAAAGAATATCGAGCGCTGCAGAAAAATAATACTTGGGAAGTCGTCGGTAAATCTAATAAGCCCGCCATCGAAACAAAGTGGGTTCTCCGAACAAAGTACAAGCCGAGTGGCGAAGTGGAGTGTCGAAAAGCAAGACTAGTTGCTAAAGGTTTCAATCAGCGAGAAGGTATTGATTATAATGAAACGTTTTCACCCGTGGCACGAATGGGATCAATACGCACACTGATAGCACTTGCAGCAGAATTAAAGTTGAATGTACACCAACTGGACTTCACAAGCGCATATTTAAACGGAGATATCGAAGAAGAAATCTACATAAAAGTTCCACCAGAATTCCATACGGTGTTATCTAAACGCGAGAGAAAGCAGTTCAGTCAAGATAAGGTATGCAGACTGAATAAAGCGTTGTATGGTTTGAAGCAGAGCGGACGACAGTGGTATAAGAAGCTTGACAGCAAATTGAAGGAAATGAACCTTAAACCACTTGCAGCTGATCCTTGCATCTACTTCAGCAGAAAGGGTGAGAAAACTACAATTGTGTCATTGTACGTAGATGATCTCATAGTTGCATCAAACGATGAAGCGATGCTACGTCATATAAAAGCCGAATTGTCCAAAGCCTTTGATATGAAAGATTTAGGTAATCTTGAATATTGTCTTGGAATTGAGTTCAAGCAAAACAAGGACAACGGTGAGATCTCGATGACACAGTCAAAATACATCAGAGACGTGTTGAAACGATTCAACATGGAGAACTGCAAACCAGTAAGCACTCCGATGGACACTAGCTGCAAGCTGTCAAATGAAATGTGTCCGAAATCCGAGACGGAAATAAAAGAAGTTAAGCAAATTCCGTACCAAAGTTTGATTGGAGCCTTGATGTGGTTAGCAGTTACGACAAGACCAGACGTTGCGCATGCAGTGAGCGTACTAAGCCAGTATAACGCAAATTATGGCAAGCAGCATTGGGTAGCTGCAAAAGCGAGTACTACGATACCTTAAGGGTACTGAAAACGTCGGCTTAGTATACAAACGAAATGGTAAAGATCTGGTTGGCTATGTCGATGCCGACTGGGGTTCAAGCCTTGATGACCGCAGATCTTTTACAGGCTACGCATTTGTACTGGCAAACGCGGCAATCACTTGGGAATGCCGTAAACAAAGGACTGTTGCTATGTCCAGCACTGAAGCCGAGTATATGGCTTTGTCCGAGTCGATGAAGGAGGTACTGCATCTAAGAAGCTATCTACAAGAGATTTTGGGCCAGCTCCATACTACGAAGATATACAATGACAACCAAGGAGTTGGACAACTTTCAAAGAATCTTGTATTCCACAAGCGTACAAAGCACGTTGATATTCGCCATCACTTTGTACGCGAACTTGTCGAAAAAGTGTGATGTACAGATTGAGTACATTCCAACGAACGAGATGCCGGCCGACGTATTGACAAAGGGTCTATCAACATCGAAACATGACTCTTGCAAAGCCGCTTTGGGCATGAAATTGGTGAATTAGCGCGGCGCCATCTGAGGGGAAGTGTTGTAAATTGACATCTGGCACCACGCTACTCTACTCTAACAATCTGGCAAGCCTGCCCGATACTCACCTGTCACAATTTTTCTCTAAATTACATTAGACTGCTCTTGTGACTGCCGAAGAGGAAACATCGTCAGCAACAACTATGCGCGTGTAATATATCTAACAAAAATAACTTGTAACAATAATAACTTTATTCAAACTTTGCCTAAATAAACAATAAATATTACAACATTTTCAATCTCCTAAATGAAAGAAGTCAGGGCCTGTGGACTTACCATCAAATTCTGCCTTAAGGACTACGTCGTCTGATGCGCCATTGATTATTTTATCAACCTCACCGATGCCAACAAATGCATGCTCAGTCGATATAGAGCCAATTCAACAACACATTTTAGTGTTACGGTTTATTGAATCAACAACTGCGGAGGACATTTTGAAATACGTTACTTCAAAGAATTGCATTACGGCATCAAGTGTCGCTGCGCAAAAATTCAACTTAAATTACGCTAGAAATATTACCTCTTTTAAACTCTGCGTTCCTTTTGAGTTTTTTCACACATTAGGATGTTCTAGTTTTTGGCATCAATTTACATTAGTTAAAGGATACTATATGTGGCAAAAAAGAGGCCTGCGTCCACTCGTCAAGCCGCTGTTGTACCTCGACGAAAAAAGAGTAACGTTTCTGCTAATATAACTTATATGTATTATTAAAACATACTTTTTTAATGGTGTACTATATTTTACTAAAACTCTATCAAATCTCTAACAAAAACTTGAGAGATTTGAAACCAACCCAAAGAGATTTGTGTGACAACTTAAAACCTCTTTTGATTCGAATTGAGTTGGTAGAGATTTCCCTGACAACCCTGTATAATTCCCCACCATAAGAAGGGCTGTAAGTCGGACATACACAGTATGTTCAATAAATAAGGGGACTTTTTGTTTAAATCATGGAACACATAACGCCTTTTATTGAACGTTGATAACATTAGAAAGGTACAGGTCTCACCTTTCGAAAGCAGCCAACTTCATGTTAATTGGTTGACAGGTTAAAAAGTTACTCGCTTTTTAAGGAATGTTGGTGCAAAGTTTTTGGTGTAAGCGAGAGGGCCTAGGTTTACTCTGTAAGCTTTAAAACTTATTGAAAATGATGCACTTGAACGTGTTTCTTCTATTAACGATCTTGGTGTCCATTTTGTTTTTTCTTCGCAAATTGATGTAATATGTAGCAAAGCAATGAGTTTGGTTGGGTTTATTAAGTGTTGGTCAAAAGAATTTAATGACCCATATATCACGAAACTTTTATTTATGTCATTAGTTCGCCCCACACTAGAGTATGCCTCTTGTGTTTGGAATCCACAATATGCAACGCATCAGGTGCAGTTAGAATCTGTACAAAAGCAATTTCTCCATTTTGCTTTGCGAAATTTGGGATGGAATCCACACACAAATTTATCACCATATGCACATCGACTAAAATTAATAAATCTACCCACAATTGAAAAACGCAGAAATTGCTAGGAGTATTATTTATCCTCAAGCTAATCGCTGGTGATGTTGACTCTCAATATTAACTGCAACTGCTTAATTTTCATTGCCGGCCCGGCTTACAATAAATTATTCATTGCTTCACCTTCACACGTGTACAACAAATTATGCAAGCAATGATCCATTACGCATTTTGTGTTTTTTGTATAATAGATTTTAAAATTTGGATCTTGTCTCTCCAGGCCTCCCTTTAAATCTAGTTAAAGCCAATATATCTAATTTTGATGTTTAGATTTATAGTTTTTGATAATTTTTAGATAATCAGTTTTTTGGCAGAAACTCGAAAAATAAATATACTGACTTATGATTTTTCTACATTTGATAGTCACAGCAACCAAAAAAACATTTTAGACCAATTTGGCCACGCACACACTCACTGCCCTTGTCTTATACAGCTCAGTAACAAAAAAAATACAGATGCTGATCTGTATTATAAAATTTTCACCTACCCCCTCCACTCCATCTCCATCAATGTCCAATAGTAATATGCGTAGAACACAAATTAATCAAACAAGAAAAAACGTTAACTTCGGTGGAACCGAAGCTTAAATACCCGTCAAACGAATCTTTGAATAGTTTATGTGCTATCATCAGTGGCTTATATACATTTATAAATATATATTTGAAAATAATTAATTTTCCATACATTTGTTCGAAAATAATCGATAAGTTTGTATGGGGACTATAGCTAAAAATGGGCGTTGCACCTTTGTTTTGTTATTGGATGTCATTAGATTTGAGTGAATAGTCTCATAAATAATAGCTATTTTTATACTAAAATTCGAAAATGGGCGGTAAGGTTGTATGGGGGCTATATCTAAAAATGGGCGTGGCACCTTGGTTTTCACATTGGATAACTTAGAAGTGTTTTTACCCAATTTTGAGTGAATACATAAATAAATAATACCTATTTTTATACAAAAATTCGAAAAAAAAGCGGTATGTTTGTATGGGGGCTATAGCTAAAAAAGGCGTGGCAGCTTGGATTTAACATTGGATGACATTAGAAGTATTTTCACCCAACTTGGAGTGACTACATTCATTAATAATTGCTATTTCCATACAAATATTCAAATGGGTGGTAGTTTGTTGTGGCTATAGTAAAAAGGGTTGTTGGATTTGACATTGGATGACATAAAGTATTTTTACCCAACTTGGGTGGCTACATTCATAAATAATACTTTTTCATAAAAAAATCAGAAAAAAACGGTAAGTTTGTATGGGAGCTATACCTTAAAATGGGCGTGGCACTTTGATTTTAACACTTGAACTGCTTAGGACTGAGAAAAGCTTAAGTTTCGAGTTTCAGGTCAATATCATAAAAACTAAACGAATGAATCGCATAAATGCAGATAACAGCAGATGGACATGGCTAGATTGACTCGTCTCGTCGCGCTGATCAAGAATATATATATACTTTAAACGGTTTACGACGTCTTCTTTAATGCGTTAAAAGCTTTCTGACAAAATAAAATATAAAAATATGAAAAAAAATTTAATTTTATTACGGTAAAATTCAACGATTTTATTAATTTATTTTTCTACATCTAAATCAAAAAAAAATCCATTTACAAATTGATCTGCATCAAGTTTACCGAATTTGATGCAGACCAATTTATAAGTGAATCGACATTTATATTATTACATGTATTATCATCATACCGTGTGGTGTGCGGGCGTTTAAGAATGCTACCACAGCAGGCTCAGCTTGACGTAAGAGCCGTCTAAAGAGCGACTTCTCGATGTGAGGTTGTTCGGTGGAGTGGTTACGACGTAAAAAAATAAAAAACACTTCTTATGTCATCTTATAACAAAACCAAATACCACCCCCTTTTCTAATAAACCCCTACCATAAAACCCCCCACCATCTTGTCGTTTATGGAGATATATGGGGCTATATTTTTGTTTAAGTGAGTCACATCCCGAATCATATTGGGTGAGTCCACTAAGGATGATATTGAATCTGTTTTTACCCAATTTGAAGTGAACACATTCATAAATAATTACTATTTTCATATCGGGTGCGCAACTAAATAATTTCATATTTTTTTGTTAAAAAAACCATTTATTTAAGTATGAAATAAAAAAAATATTTTATTCAAAATATTGTCCATCGGAAGCGGTAACTTTTTCCCATCTTTCAGGCAATTTATGGATTCCATCCCAAAAAAACTTCTCATCTTTTGCGCCGAGAAAATCATCAAGCCATTTTTTAATACCTTCAACATTGGTGAACCGTATTCCAGAAAGGTGATTCTGCATCGACCGAAACAAGTGTTAATCAGAAGGAGCTATGTCTGGGCTATAAGGCGGGTGAGGTAGAATTTCCCATCCAGCATTTTCCAAATAATTTTTGACCGGTACTGCAACATGTGGCCGAGCATTGTCATGATGGAAAAATCAATTTTTCGTGTCTGGTCGCCCATTCTGGCCTTTTTACGGCTATTGCTTGCTTCAAACGTATCAATTGTTGCCTGTATAGCTCTCCCGTGATTATCTGGCCCGATTTTAACAGCTCATAGTACAGCACACCCTTCTGATCCCACCAAATACAGAGCATTACCTTCAAACCATGAATATTCGGCTTTGGTGTCGATTTGGCTGGTTGGCCTGGCTTCACATATGATCTTTTACGCTTAGGGTTGTCGTAATGAATCCACTTTTCATCGCCAGTGACAATACGATGCAAAAACGATTTCTTTTTTGTGGCGATTAAGCAGCATTTCAGACATGCAAAATCGTCTCTCAACGTCTCTCGGCTTTAATTCGTGTGGCACCCAATTTCCTTGTTTGTGAATGTATCCAGCTGCTTTTAAACATTTAGAAATGGCTTGTCGAGTGACTTCCAATGTTTTTCCAAGTTCTTCTTGAGTTTGACATGAATCTTGATCGAGTAATGCCTCCAAATCTTCGTCTTCAAACTTTTTTGATGGACCTGGTCGCTCTTTGTCTTCTGTGTCAAAATCACCACTTTTAAATCGTGCAAACCACTGCTGACATAATCTAACCTCTGGAGCATATTCAGGATAAGCTTCTGAGAGTAAACGATGTGCTTCTGTTGCACTTTTCTTTAAATTGAAGAACAAAAGCAAACCTCCCCGCAAATGCTGTTTTGTTGGAACGTAACTTGACATTTTGACTGTAATAAAAAAAATTTGTGTGTTTACTAATATTCACTGTGACATATCAAATGTTCTTGATTTTTCGGCGCGCTTTAACATAGAATAGCTGTCACTGTCAAAATATTGACTACATAAATAGATATGAGGTTAGTAACAAATACGAAATTATTTAGTTGCGCACCCAATACAAAAATTCAAAAATGGGCTTTAAGTTTGTATGGCGGCTATACATAAAATGGTCGTGGCACCTTGGTTTGACATTGGATGACATTAGAAGCGTTTTCACTTAATTTGAAGTGAAAATACGCATAAATAATTTGAAAATGGTCGGAAAACGTGTATGGGGACTTAGAGTGGGCGTAGCATTCTAATATTAACATACAAACACCCTAGGACCGAGAAAAGCTTTAGTTTCGAGTTTCAGCTCAATATCCTTAAAACTGAGCTAATGAATCACCCCGCAACAGGCAGACAGACGGACAGACACACGGACGGACATGGCTATATCGATTCGTCTCATCGAGCTGATCAGAAATATATATACTTTATGGGGTCTCCGATGCCTCCTTTAATGCGTTATAAACTTTCGGACAAACTGAATATACCCGTATAAAAAAATATGTATAAAACTTCCAAAAACTTCAAGGCCATAGAACAAGGTTGGCAGTACGTAAGTCTTAGATAATGTAGATTTAGTTTTTAGAGGCAGAAATGAATATGTGCTCGCTCCAAAAGATCTTAACATACCATATTACTTTCCGAAGAAAAGCAATTTTCTATTAAAGATAAATCCTATGTTTTTAGCTTTTTCCGTATATTTTAAATCATTTCAATTTAGCTTGAAGCTGAAGCGTTAGAAGTGACCTCACCTTTGTCGTGTCTTCATCTAATGTATTCAGTAACTTAAATGATGGCTGTGGTGCGAAAATCAGATTGTCTATCAAATAAGATACCATTATCACATAAAAATCAGTTCATTTGTTTGGCTAAAATGTTTTGAAATACTATCGACAAATACGATAACATTGATATGCTTCTATATTCTTTGTTCGGTCTTAAGACTGGTGCTACCATTGCGGTTTTCCAACAATCAGAAAACCCTGATTATAGTTATAGCGGAGTTAAGGACATATGTAATGAAAGGTAAAAACTTAATTTCGTCCAATCCAGTTGCATTCGATTTTATTTTTAGTAAGCTCTCAAGCACGTCACATTGATTCACACACAAAAAAACTAAATCAATTATCACAGCTATCGTCAGGTAAACAAACATTTCGTTTAAATGGTCAATAATAATATCACATTCAATTACATTTGCAATATTTTTGCTGTTTTTTTCCTTCTTGCTGCATCTCTATGAAGTCTAACATATGGCTCACGATCTATATCTGTTTTATACCTTTTCCATCGGTTAAAAGCTTTGTTGTTTTTAATTAATTGTTTTTAATGCCTTCATTCAATCAGGGCATTGGTTGCGGTTTGAGTCATTTGGTTTTTATTGGTACGTATGTATTATAAAGTAATTTAATGTCACAATGGAGTTGCTCAGCTTGGTAATTTACACTACTACTTCTAAAATTACTACGCCTGTCTAAGGTATTAAAAGTCACTTCGAGATAAGTATTGTCAATATTTTGAAAATCCCTAAAATTAATTTGTTGTTCGCCATAAATATCGTCAACATTATGTGTCGAGAAAATAAGATCATGTCTAGAGAATGAAGGTACCGATACCTGCTCGTACAATTGCACTTTAAATATGTCACTACTGTTTTGAATGTTTCAGAGACACAAACAATATCAATGTTCAATGTGACAGTATCAATGCTTTAAATAAGTATTAATACTCATTAATTTTTTTCAAAAGGACTCTGTTCATTGATTTTGTCTGGAAAATGGCTCATCATGGTATAAATATTGTCCTTGAATTTAAGCCTCTGAAACTTAGATCAATCATTTATAAACGTACAATACAAAAACCATAAAGATGTCTATAGTATCATAAAAATAAAGAACAAGACCAACAAATTTAAATGACAATACCCTTCGTTGAAAGAAAATTGTATAAATAAAATTAAAAATTAGATTAAAACTAAGTAATACACTCAATATACTATTCATATTATTTTTACTTGTATTATTGAATTGCACTTAAGAACGAAAGCACCTTACACTTTAATGTTCGTTTTCGTTATCATTTTTAAAAATATTAAAATCTACAGAAATAATTTTAAATAAATTTCAATACATACTGACAAAACTTACATGACACTTTGATGTGCCAAGTAGGACTGTGTGATTAATCGATTAATCAAGGAATAATCGATTATTTTGTATAATCAACTGATCAATTATTTGAAGAATCAATAATTGATTAATCAACTGATTATTTAATCAATAATCAAGTAGTTGATAGAGGATCGAGGACAGTCTCGGCATTGATTAGCAAGAGTGATAAGGAAGCTTTTTCAGGTGAGGAGGAAAAAAATAAATATAATAAAATCAAAAATTGTATCAAAAAATATTTTTTGATAATCATGATTAATCAGCAACAATCGATTTATTTTTATAATCATCAACAATCGTTTATTTTCAATTTTGCCCTAGTGCCAAGTCAGGGTAATACGCTTCCAATGATTTAACTAAGGACTTACTACAAGTTATTAAATTTTAATTTTGCAAACAATAATGTCTACAAACGGAAATGTCTATAAACAGAAATGTCGATTCAAAAATTTGATTGAATTGCATTTTAGAACAGCATCGAAAATGCCAAAGTAGTTTCCAAAGTAACAAATACTTACATTTGAATGCACATCCTTTAATTCCAAAATGAAGTGTTGGGTAAGACCTCCATTAAAACCGTCGCTGCAAGTCACTGTTAGAGATGTCATCGATATATTTAAAAGTGTACAATTGTGGACTTGATCAGGGCGGCCTAAACAAATAATAAAAATGTTGAAATAATTATTGTTTCAATTTGAACCAGCGGAAATGAACATTGATTCTTGATATTAGATTGTTACTACCATTGCTTTGGTAACACACCTCCAAATTGCTTCTTAGAAAAATTGTTCAAAACCAAAAGGATAATTTCAAATTCATATAAAATTATTCTTTGAATATTTTAAGTGTAAATTACAACACTCAAAATATAATTGCCCGTACATATATAACGAAATAGTTCGGTCTTGGCACAAATGTGTTCGTTCTATTTTTAAACGATTTTTCGTTTATTGATATATATCCGTTGTTAATATATATATCCGTTACAATATATTCGTTGTCCGTTTATTAGTTAATAAAACAGTAAAAGTGAATGTGCAGTGCATCCTGTATGTGCAGTGCATCCTGTAAAAGGATACATTTATTTCTTGATCTAAAATAAAAAATTTTAGGGGAAATGGGTAGTTTTGAAGAATGGGGAGTTGGGAAGCGCAGCCATTGCTAAGTGATATGCAGTGGTTTCGACAGCTATTACCTACTGTCAACATTTTTTGACCTAATATCTCAGTTTTGTTTTAGCAGTCGTCTCCATATTCAACATTTTGTTGCAAAAAGTTTTATGAGCCTTTGTATTTATCATTTTCATTTTTTTGCAATGGTCCCAATAAAGAATGGTCACTAAAATGTTAATTTTCGATTGCCATTTTTCGTCGTGCTTCACAGCTCCCAACGATTTTTGAAAACTGCATCTGTCCATACAATGAAGAATCCTATCTATGCAGAATCATACATGCCTTCCCAATGCCCACTTTATCACTAGGAAGGTATTGATACATAGATGCGAAGAGAGGTCTAATTAGTGCCTTTCAAGCCAAAGGAGACAAGAACTTGATATACTTCGGAAAAATAATAACTTCAAGCCCATAATCTAACTAGATCCGAAGAGTATATGAATAAGAACTATAAATTTAAATATATAACAATTAATTATGATAAAGACTTTTTCATTGTTCAATATCGAAAATAATGCTTTAATAGCGCCGCAAAGCTGCGATATAAATACTTTTCGAGGACTTAATGTAGAAAATTAATACTTTTTAACCGGATAAGCATGTTTCTCTTAAAAATGATCGTAGAATGGCATTCAATCATTCATATTTTAATTTTTTATTATTAAATTTTTTTTACAGAATTAAAAAAAAAGAAACAACAACCAAAAATATATTAATTTTCCTGGTTTCTACATAAAATCCACGAAAAAGTGATATTTTCCCATGTATAAAACATGGAACCATCAGGGGTATTTTCGATGAACCCTGCTGACCGCATAAAAATTTTGTAAGAAATTATTTTCAATATATTTTTGGATCCTTAGGGTCAAAGATCATTTATTTTTCTGTCCTTAGGTTAACATTTGACCACATTATTGTGTCTAAGCTTTGGTTGTATCAGACTATTGACTTCAATCCATCCCAATCCAATTTTTACCAAAGCCACTGATGATCAAAAATCAACTTAACGCAGATTTGGCGGGTATTTGAACATCCGTGCCACCGAAGTTTACGTTTTTTTTTGTTGATTTTCGATTTTTTTAATAGTATTATTTTTGATTTCTCCCAATTGGGTAAAACATTTTTTTGTCATCCAGGATTAAAACCGAAACGCCACGCCCATGTAACGGGTATTTCGCTTCGGTTCCACCGAAGTTAACGTTTTTCCTTGTTTTTATTCTTATTTTTTTTTTTTTGATTGCAGATACAATATTTTGAGGCTAGTGTAAATATAAACATATAAAAATGTACAACATTTTTGTATCGAAAAATTATAAAACAGACTTAATGAACGCATCGAATGTGCCTAATGCATTGCTTTAGTGGTAAATATTTTAATTTACTTGCGCTATTGCAAAGGAAACCATTTTGGGACTCATTAGTTGGATGGTTTAAATCGGTTTAAAAAAAAATGCAATCCTAGGGGGTGGGAACATTAAAATTTTTTTTGGACCACTTTAATCTATATATAAAAATCTCTTTCACTATTTATATAAATCTGTGTCTTGTTTTTATGTCCGCTATGGATTACTATGGATTTTCTTCTATGACCATTTATAAAGAGAAACATGGTTCTCTTCGGTTCCCATAGGGCGTCAATAGATGCTCTCCACCTTGTCCTGTTCTCTGCAAGGGCTGCAAGTTGAGTCCATCCTGGTATGTAAATTCCTTCTTGTCGCTCTATTGACACTGTTCTCCTCCAAGTTTCTCGGGGACGTCCTCTTCTTCAACCCTACCATCAAGAGGATTCCATTGCATGGTTTTTCATGTGATGTGTCCCACGGGCTTACGAAGCGTATGCCCAATCCATCTCCACCTCTGATGCATGATCCTTCTGCTGAGCGGCTCGATGGTAAACCTCCTCGATGGAAATTCTATCCCTCCAATGAGTTCGGGGAATACTCCTCAAGCAACGGCTAACAAGCACCTAAAGTTTATTCTTGATGGTTGTGGTTACATTCCAAGTACAACATCCGTAGTGTAGCACCTGAAAGCACGATAGATTTGAACAGTCGGACCTTAAGAGTTGAACTCGAATCGTTGTTTCGCCAGATGGGAGACATCATACCGAAAACAGTTCTGGCCTTGCTGATCCGGCTGCAGACATCCAGGTGGAAGCCACGATTACAACGCGTGGTGATTTTTAGGCCAGCGGAAGAAGATGCCCTCTAAAGCGATGTGGCCATTCGGAATTCATGCTATGCGTGAGAAGGCAAATGTCGTCAGCGTTCGGGAGTAGTTGCAGCGCCGATAGCAAAACATCCCCCTATTACTGTTAGAAAAAGAATTGGTGAGAGGATGCAGCCTTGGCGTACTCCGCTTTGGATGTCCAAGGGTTCAGAAAGACTTTCCCGTTGTAAGACGTGACATTGCGCACCATTGTACGTTGCTTTGATTATAGTGATAATCTTTTCGATCACATTCCTTCGGCGTAAGGTAGCCCATATGCAATTCCGGTGAATACAGTCGAAAGCCTTCTCGAAATCGACGAAAAGCGGGTGCAGATCCTACCTAAACTCTGCACACTGCTCGATGATCATCCTCGAAGTATTTTTATGGTCGGTGCACGATGAGGAAGGCCGGAAATAGTGGCACTGTTACCTTCATATGCTGACCTCTTTGCTTCAGTTACCAGTTCGAGGATGCGATTTCGTTTATCACGTCATACACTACGCTTGACTTCTCTTTGCTTTATGCGATATTATTCTTGGAGATCTCTTCTCTGCTCAATTGAGGTGAGCATAGATAGCTGTGATTTTTGTTGTATCCGCTCAATGATGCTTCTCTAGGTCTCTTCAGACATCCACGGTCGATGTCCTCGTGGTGGTCCGCCGATAGGTTCCTCTCCAGCCGCGCGGTAACCCTTCTCAATCCCAACCCATCGATCTATCGCCGATGCACCGTCAAGGATATTAAGATGCCTAGCACGGTCCATGAGTTGCTGCCTGAAGTTAGCATTAACTCCAGGAGATTTCAGCCTATCAGTATAGAGTCTCGTAGCACGCAGTGTGGTTGTCGGTTGTCGCTGCGGCAGTACGAAGGCGCAAAGTTGACACCATTAAATAATGGTCCTGAGAGCTTCCGATGTCTGCACATCTTCTGTTTCGAACATCCATTAAACAGTTTCTCAACCGGCGGAAAATAACGAAGTGGTCAATCTGGTTGGCCACCCTTCCGCCCGGAGATAGCCAGCTGATTTTGTGGTGGAACTTGGTTGCTGACACATGGTTATGCCAATGACCAGCCGATTGGTGTTACAGAAGTCCACCAACATCTCGCCATTGTCATTGCGGTCGCCGATACCATATCCCATGAAAATAAACTCGATAAAATTTGTTTATTTTTTTGGTTGGTAAACAAAATACGGTTACTGTTTTTTTCTTGATACAGGTATAAGTCAGTCTGTTCACATTAATATAGCTTTAATTTGGCTAAAAATTGTTCAATCATCTGATAATAATGTTGAAACAGTTGATCATAAATCGTTTTTTGCCAAATTATCGCGATTTGGTTTGGAATAATAGAAAGAAAAACATCAGTGGAGAAGATGTGTCTTGGCTAAAAATTCAATGGATCAGATTTCTAAAAAATGTTCCGTATAAGATGTTTTATAAAACTTCCTTGGACTTCTGAATTCAAAGTATTAGATTTCTCACCTTAAAAAGAGGAAGTCCTAGAATATACGAAAATATCGATTTGCTTCCATTATACACAACCATTAGACCAATAACAGAAGCAAAACGTAAAGATATGATGGATTTACTACCCTATATCCCACCAATTTTTTACAAACACTTTATTTCTCTAAATAAATATTTTTAAGAAATTGCACTACTATTTTATGTTTGAATAAAAATTATTCAAATACAAAATTATTTTTTAAGAATTTTTTTTTAAAATCAAAATAACAATTTAAGTGCAAAAGCTTAAATAAGTTAACTGTATTATTTGTAATGAATATTAATTATTAAAACTAAATTACATTTAGGACCATAAAATTTAATTGTTATATGAATTGTTGTCTGTTGTGACTCGTCTTTGTATGATGTTCCTTCTCTTCCGATTTATTTTTTTAATTGAGATATAGCATCTTTCAGTTTAATTTTTCTTCTTTAGACAGATTTTCACGATTTTTTTAGTTTTAATCTTTTTTTTTTAATTCTGTATTGCTTTGTAAATTTTTTTCATATATTGTATTGTTTTATAGACATTGTATTTCTTCTGTGTACTTTTTACTCAATTTACATAGATTTTTATTGCAATTGTTTTTTTTTTTTTTTTTTTTTTTGCGCTTTGTGATACACAATTTTTCATTAAATTTTGTAAAATAATTTTAAGAAGTTTTTTTTTTTACTAAGAAACCAGTCTACGTGCGCTTGTTCAAACCGCGAGTTTAAACTTTAATTAAAAACAAGGAAAAACGTTAACTTCGGTAGAACCGAAGCTTAAATGCCCGCCACACAAAACTTAATTAGTTCATTTATGACCATCAGTGACGTAGATTATTTTCCGCAAAAGGGTTGGGTGAGGAAAACTCAAGTTGGGCCTCAAATTAAAAGCATATACGTATGTAAAATATGTAGGTTTAAATGAAGATATAATAATAATTTTCTTGGAAAAAAATGGTTAGTTTGTATCGGGTCTGTATGTTATAGGGACCCGATTCTGTTAAATTGATAGTATATTCATAGGATGACAGTAGAAGTGATTCTACCCAGATTGGAGGTAATATATTCATAAATAAAAACTATTTTCATACAAAAACACAAAAACGAACGGTATATTTGTATGGGGACTATAACTAGAAATGGGCGTTGGCATCGTGGTTTTAAATACATTCATAAGTTATAACTACTTTCATAAAAAAAAAAAAACGATAAAAAGTGGTAAGTTTGTATGGTGGCTATACCATGAAAGGGGCGTGGTACCTTGATTTTGACATTAGATGACTTAAGAAGTGTTTTCACCCAATTTTGATTGAATACATTCATAAATAATACATATTTTCATACAAAAATTAAAAGAAAAAGGTGTATGTTTGTATGGGGGATATACCTAAAAAAGGGCTGGCACCTTGGTTTAAACATACAAAGTAGTCGTTGCCGAGAAAACCTTAAGTTCCGAATTTCAGCTTAATATCTTCATATCTTCACCAAAAAAAAGCGTGGAAATGTACATGGCTAAATCGATTCGTCTCGTCAAGATGGTCAATAATATATATACTTTGTGGGGTCTTCGATGCCTCCTTTAATGCATTACAAACTTTCCGACAAACTGATAATACCCTTCACACTATGCTCGGGCGCCAGTTAAACAATTTGATATTTTTTATTTTTTTTATTTATAAATGTAGAACCTTTACAATCACAATTTAGTACCTAAACAACACATGAATGGAAAATATAATTAGAACTGAACCCCATAATGCAGTATGAGAATGTAATCTTACTGACGGCCAATCGTCCTTAAAGGTCAGGCTGGAAGTAGTCCTCTTCCAAGCAGGTTGCGGTGTCTCAGCAATCTTTCGATGTATCTGCTTGTGTGCCTTCCAATCTGCTCTTCAACTGTATGTAGTTTGAGGTCTTTATGGAGTGTGGAACGGCGTACGTACCAGGGATAATTGGTTATCTTTCGTAGTACACGATTTTTCAGTACCTGTATGCGTTTATAATTGGATTTGGCTACAATACCCCAAATCTGCACTCCATAAGGCCATATCGGCAAAATACAGTGCACGTATACAGCTCTTTGCATCTCAGCGGCAAGGTATTCTTCTATTGTTGTTGCAGTCTGAGACGACATTTTTTTACCGCCCAAAGGTAAGGCGCTTGTCCAGGGTGAAGCTAAGATACTTAGCTTGTGACGGCTGCTCAAGGGTTACTTCCTCTAGCTGAATTGGTGGCTTATGTATTAGCCTTTTAAGGTTGATACATTTGTTTATTGTCTTGAGCGGGTTAACCTTCAAACTCCACCGTTTGCACCAAGCTGCGAGAGTATCAAGATACCCCTGTAGTCCACTACTTGCTTCTATGTGACATTTGGAATTATATATGACTGCGATGTCAGCTGCGTATGTCGCCATAATAGCCTTAGAGGAATCTGCAATATGTTGAGAAGTAGGGCTGGGTATATCTGAAGTATTCAAAGAATATAGCAGCGGGCCAAGAACACTATCCTGCGGCATTCCTGCTCTCATGATATATATATGCATTCCTTACCTTGACCCTAAACTCTCGTCTTTCCAGATATGATCTTAAAAGGCCAGGTGCACAACAACAAGGTCTATATGGTCGGAGTCTAAGTCCCAGCTTTGGCAGATATTTGCTGGATAATCCGGTATCCCATGGTATAATGCGAAATCAATGCAAATAGGTGTGTGACTGGACACATATGGGTGCAAGAATGTTAGCTCCTTTGGCTGTAACGGCTTCGGCTAGTTCTCGGCTCCTTGGTGAATTGTATGAATCTCCCCAGAGCCAATGTCGCGCATTCCAGTCTTCACCAAACAGATACCTTTGACCGCAAGAAGCAAGTATGTCACTGTAGTGCCTATCTTCAATTTTATTCGAAGATAGTGAAGAGTATATGGCACAAAATTCCATTTCTCCCAAACCTAAGGCAACTTTTATTGAATACATTTGCATGGTTCGTGTTTCAACTCTTCGTGGAAAATGGAGGAAAGAACTCCTCACGAAAACCGCCGCTCCTCCACCGCCGTGATTGTGACGTGATGACTTGTTTGGTGGATAGAAGGTATACCCGTATATTTTGACGGTTTCCTCTCGGTTTAGTCTGATCTCATTCAAGAGGAAAATATCGACCTTGTTGTTGTGCGCGAAGAGTTCAACTTGCTTGTTTTGTTGTTGTTGTTCTTGTTGCTGCTCCTGAAGCCATAAGAGGAATTGCTGATGCTTTAGTTGCAGCTGTTGTTGTCATTTTAAACAGGTAGGCTGTTGCTGTTGTTCCAATAGTGACTGAACGTCAACTGAATGCTGCTGTTTCTTAATATTTTCTTTTTGTTTCAATAGCTGTACTTGCGCTCGAAGATCGTGTAGACTGCGCTGGGCAGGTGCGTTGCCCTTTCTTGCCATTGAGGCATAAAACTTGTCTTCAACATTGATTCTAGGAGTGTGAGACATTTTTTGTGCTTGTTGCTGTCTAATTAATGGCTGTGCTGTTGTTTTCGTTGTGGTTCTAGGTGCTTTGCTTAATTTTTAACCCTCCTGCTGCTTCATTAAGGAGCCCATTGATCGTCGAAGATACTCCTGGTACCACCGGCGTCCTTTGTAGCTTGCCATATGATTACCTCCACAGTGCATACAGGTAGGCGGTTCATCTTTGGGACGTGCGCATAGCTTGGTGAGATGATCTTCACCGCATCCTTTCTTTCCTTATTTTTTGTCGGCAAAGTGTTTTTATATCATATACTTCATTAATTAATTCCAAGACGTCGTATATGATTAGGAACAGTTGATTTTGGTACATTTAACTTCTTACCAATCTCACACTCAGTTACATGACGATCCGATTCGATTAAAGCCTTGATATCGTCATCATCAGCTTCGCTTGGCCGACCTGAACATGGCTTATCTTTGAGTGATAAATCTCCCGAATGGAATTTGACAAACCAACTTCGACACTGTGCTTCTTTTTAAGGCTCTATCACCATACAAATCACGCAACATTTAAGCAACCTGCGCTTCGTTTTTTTCCTTTAAAATAATAAACAATAAAGCAAACAAGGAAAAACGTTAACTTCGGTGGAACCGAAGCTTAAATACCCGTCACACGAATCTTTGAATAGTTTAAGTGTGATCATCAGTAGCTTATATACATTTATAAATATATATTTGAAAATAATTACTTTTTCATAAAAATGTTCGAAAATAATCAATTAGTTCGTATGGGTGCCTTAGCTAAAAATGGGCGTGGCACCTTGGTTTTGATATTGAATGTCATTACAAGTGTTTTTACCCAAATTTGAGTGAATAGTTTCATAAATAATACCTATTTTAATACAAAAATTCGATAATGGGCGGTAAGTTTGTATGGGGGCTATATCTAAAAATGGGCGTGGCAGCTTGGATTTGATATTGGATGACATTAGAAGTATTTCTTTCCAACTTCGAGTGACTACATTCATAAATAATAGCTATTTTCATGCAAAAATTAGAAAAAAACGGTAAGTTTGTATGGGGGCTATACCTTAAAATAGGCGTGGCACTTTGATTTTAACACTTGAACTGCTTAGGACTTAGAAAAGCTTAAGTTCCGAGTTTCAGGTCAATATCTTTAAAACTGAGCGAATGAATCGCATAAATACAGACAGACGGACGGACAGACGGACGGACAGACGGACGGACAGACGGACGGACAGACGGACGGACAGACGGACAGACAGACGGACATGGCTAGATCGACTCGTCTCGTCGTGCTGATCAAGAATATATATACTTTATAGGGTCTCCGGTGCCTCCTTTAATGCGTTATAAACTTTCCGACAAACTGATAATACCCTTCACACTATGTGTGGCGGGTATTAATTTAAAACAAGGAAAAACGTTAACTTCGGTGGAACCGAAGCTTAAATACCCGTCACACGAATCTTTGAATAGTTTATGTGTGATCATCAGTAGCTTATATACATTTATAAATATATATTTGAAAATAATTACTTTTTCATACAAATGTTCGAAAATAATCAATAAGTTTGTATGGGTGCCTTAGCTAAAAATGGGCGTGGCACCTTGGTTTTGATATTGAATGTCATTACAAGTGTTTTTACCCAAATTTGAGTGACTACATTCATAAATAATAGCTATTTTCATATAAAATTCGATATTGGGCGGTAAGTTTGTATGGGGGCTATATCTAAAAATGGGCGTGGCAGCTTGGATTTGATATTGGATGACATTAGAAGTATTTCTTTCCAATTTCGAGTGACTACATTCATAAATAATAGCTATTTTCATGCAAAAAATTAGAAAAAAACGGTAAGTTTGTATGGGGGCTATACCTTAAAATGGGCGTGGCACTTTGATTTTAACACTTGAACTGCTTAGGACTGAGAAAAGCTTAAGTTCCGAGTTTCAGGTCAATATCTTTAAAACTGAGCGAAAGAATCGCATAAATACAGACAGACGGACGGACAGACAGACAGACGGACATGGCTAGATCGACTCGTCTCGTCGTGCTGATCAAGAATATATATACTTTATAGGGTCTACGACGTCTCCTTTAATGCGTTACAAACTTTCTGACAAAATGATAATACCCTCCCCACTATGTGTGGCGGGTATAAAAAAAAAACTCTAAAATGGACGGAAGGTTTGTGTGGATGCGTGACACTTTCGTTTTGATATACAAAGTAGTCGTGGCCGACAAAAAGTTCAAATTTAAAACTGAAGGTCAATTACTTTAAAACTAAGGTCTGTTATTCTGCTCTTTGACATAATTTCATGTTCTCAATGCTTGGTTAAAGCTTATCCAGTGCCATTGTCATTGTTAAGTTTTTAACAAGCATTAAATTAGAGTTGTTGATTGCATAGAAATTAGTTTCAAATCTCACCAATATTAAAATAAAAGTATGTGTTTTTTTTCCATTTTCAAAATAAACAAGAAGTTGAAGTCGAATATGCTCGACTGTTCCCAATCTTTATGTACCTTAGGTTAAGTTCTATCTTATTACCCCGCTTGATTGTGTTGGGTTTTCATACAAAAACTTTAAAAATGGGCGCACAAACTTAATACCTTTGGGTACAGGGTATAAAAAGTTTGAACTCCCGCTGCCCGCTGTTTCCTAAAATTTTCCATCCATAGAACTTCAATTTGGTTTCATTTCAACATTTGAAAAAAATTAAAATTGAAAAATTAGAAATAAAAAAATACAATTTTGGAGTACTTTTAAATTGTTAAATCGATAGGTATACGATAATTTTGTTGGCAATGATATTAAAAAAAAACTTACCAGCTGCAATAATGTGAAAAACGCATGGAATTCGTTGTCGGCCTATTTTATTAGTAGCTATGCACAACAGTGTACCATAATCGAGCTCAGTTATAGGCGTATAAGTAACAGTTGAAGAGGTCCCTTTAAGTTGTAACAAAATAATTTAAATCAATAGTAACACATTTCAAAACAGTACCATAGTAAAATAAATATATCTTTTTTGAGGTCTCGTAACGACATAATGACATCTTTGTTCATGAGTAATGCAGTGTTTCTAATAAACAACTTAGAGTCGACTTTACTTTAAAAAGACTACACCAACTTGATTATATATAATTATATATATATATAATTAGTATAGACGTTTTTGACAAAGTCTGCTAATATTTGTACGATTTTTTGGAACAAAAAAAAAAAACAAGCAAGAACGTTAACTTCGGAAGGACCGAAGCTCAAATACCCGCCACACGAAACTTTATTCATTTTTTTGAAAAAATAAAAAATGGAAGCTGAGTTTGTATGGGACTATTTGTTATAGTGGCTCGATGCTTGTCATATCGGAAGCATATTCATAGGATAACAGTAGAAGTGATTTTACACTGATTGGAGTGAATATATCCATAATTAAGAACTATTTTCATTCAAAATCTGAAAAATGGGCGCTTGGTTTCTATGGGGGCCATATCAAAAAATGGGCGTGGCACCTTTATTTTGAAATTGGATGTCATTAAACTGTTTTTATCCATATTTGTAGTAAATACATTTACAAATAATAACAATTTTCATACAAAAAATCGAAAAAAATGGCAAGTTTGCATGGGGGCCATATCTAAAAATGGGCGTGGCACCTTTCTTCTGATATTGGATGGATTGATATTGGATTAAAAGTGTTTTTACCCGATTTGTAGTCCAAACATTCATAAATAATAACTATTTTCATACAAAAAAATCGAAAAGAAATGGTAAGTTTGTATGGGGGCTATATCTAAAAGTGGGCGTGGCACCTTGGTTCTGACATACAAACTGCCTAGGAACACAAAAAGCTTAAGTTTTAAGTTTCAGGTCAATATCTTTAAAAAACGCATTGCATCCGACGGACAGATGGACAGACGGACGGACAGACAGACAGACGGCCATGGCAGGATCGACTCGTCTCATCGAGCTGATCAAGAATATATATTATTTATAGCGTCTACGATGTCTTCTTTAATTCGTTACAAATCTTCGGACAAAATGATAATACCCGTTCACTATTTGTGGCGGGTATAAAAAATGTTAAATACGATGAATATTGTATTTTTCATGATTTCAAAATCTTTTTGAAAATTTAAAGTCGATAGATGTATAGATGTATATTCTGATACGAAACAACAAGCAATGAGCTTCCAAAGTTTTTGGCTCTTTTTCGATATGTAAACTTATATAATAGTGGGAGATCCGGCGTTATAAAAATTACCCTCATCTGTTTTGCGCAAAATACAACGATTATACGAAATTTTGCCTAGCAAAATTGAGGGCCAACACCGTTGCAAATTTTCGATTATTATTTTTTTTTGAAAATCGATCATTTGTGGATAGAATATAACCCAATAAACAGGAGTAAGATAGGTTGCCTATTAACCCATGGGGTCAACTATGAGGTTGCTTGCTTCAAACATGTAGACTTGCGTAGATAATATACCCTCATCTCTTATTTAATTGACTTTTGTATTAACGAAAGCATTTTTTATTCCCTGCAACATTGCTAGGTTGCCGTTTCAAAAGTGGGACCTAACTTGGTTTGCCTAGACTTTTATTATGAAAAGGAAATACTCGTAGTCGGGTAAGAATAATGGGGCTGCTTCCAGTAAGGTTCGATCGCCCTTGACTTGAGATATTTTTCTATGAACTAAATTTCGGCCATATTAAAGAATATGTAGCGATAAACGTAATTTTTTTTTATTCTCTTAGAGTGGATAAGACATTTTTTATGAATTATTATATTTTTTACGAATAATATCTATATATGACAATTTTTTTTGCAATTTTTGGACTCTAAAGTGGAAACAATTTTTTTAATATTTACATTTATTTTTTTACAAATAGCGTAATAATGTTGATAAGTTAAATCTTATTCCTATTCTGACTCGACAGCAGTCCTCCTTGTGCCGACTTCTGTCTTTTCATGCACTGGTGAATTGTTGAAAAACTGATAAAGCCCTGTTGACTAAACTATTAAAGTCTCATGTCGAAACAATGGGGCCAATGGGTATCGAAATTGAAATAATAGACGGTTTTTACTATTTATATCTAATCGGATCATCTATGCTGCGAAAATTTGATAAAGTTTCTGAATCTATATGAATCAAATTGTACACTTCTAACGCCTCTGAAGTACACTTAACGTCCTCTATCAAAGACTGCGAAGGTCTAAGTCGATTGGAGTTCGTACACCGTATGTTATAAAAGGACCTTTTCAACCGAGACCAAGCGATTTTTTCAGAAGTCTCTCTTTAAACAAGCTCTAATAATATTCTTGGCTATATACTGGGAAAATGTTAATTTACTATCTATCAATAGACAAAAAAAATGTATATAACCGTTATAGAATTCTGTTTCTCTAATCATGCAGTCGGGACTAAATCATGAAGCAAGAAGAAGAAGAGAATTTATATCAACACGAGGTGGCAGACAATCGTAAAATATTTCACATACCTAAAGCGTCACTACGTTTAAAATATTAGTCAAAGCGAATGAAACTGACGTCATGGTAATTTTATTGACCCGTGTGGTGTGTGGTCTGTCAAGAATACCACCACAGAGGGGCCACTTTGACGTAAGATGCGTCTTAAGAGACAATCCTCAGAATGAGGTTGGTTGGATAATGGCCCCCTCAACCGGAAAACAACTTGAAACCATAAGAACACAAGAACCATGGATATGACGGTTAGAAGAAACAGACACAGAAGTGAAAATTAACCCGTGGGACATGGATTCTGGAGGCCCCAACTACCGTTAAATCTGCAACTCCTAATAACAAACCCCGGAAAATATTAATGGATCACGATTTAAAAATATACACCTGGAATGTCTGATCTCTTAACAGGGATGGTGAACCAAACAACTGATGGTCACTCTTGACAAATTTTAGGCTGACATTACAGTCATTACCCAAATACGATGGATTGAAAATGGACGCCTAGAAAAATTAACCTGCGACATATACTACAGAGGCCATGAGAGTCAACGTGTATTTGGATGTGGCTTCGTGGTTCGCAGGAAATTACGTGGTCTCGACTCCAAATTATCAGCGGTAGACGAGCGCCTTGCCTCGACACTCATCAAAGCTAAGTTCTTCAACATTAGCTTTAAATGTGTACATGCCCCGACATTAGATAAAGACGATATAAAGAAAGATGAATTTTAGGAGCGCTTAGAACGACTTTATGAGCGCAGCCCCAAGCATGACATCAAAATTGTCATCGGTGATTTCAACTGCCAAATTGGAAGAGAAGAAATCTTTCGCCCAACCATCGGACAAATCAGCCTACATAACACCACCAATAACAATGGAGAAAGGCTAATCGACTTTGCCGTAACGTGCCGTAACATGGTCATAAGTAGCAAAAACACCTCGACATCCACAAGTCAACTTGGCGCAGTGGCTTCCCAGGCGTCCGCACCCAAATAGACCATGTGCTAATCGATGCCAGCCATACCTAGATTGTGAATAATGTGCGAACAAACAGAGGTCCCAGATTTAGTACAGCACACGCCAAACTACCATACAACGGAAGCTTGATGTTGGTAGGCTAAACTCGCAGCAGACCGCCACTGCCTTCTCCACAAGCGTCTCTCAACTGCTTAGATATCCGACTGAGCGGAAGCATATCTCCATCTCATTGAGGCCCAAGAGATTGTTGGTTATTCTAAACGTCGGAGTCATACTGGGTACGATGAGGAATGTAACATTGCTACGACAGAAAAGCGGGAGCAACACGAGCTGTTGATGAGCGATATCAAGAAAAACGGACGGAAAAAACGCATTTTTAAACGCAAAAGAAAGTCCTAGAAAGGCGTAAGCTAGAGGAGGTTGAGAACATGTGCAACAGAAATGAGGCTAAGAAATTCAATCAAAGAATCAAGCGTTTAACTGAAGTTTATAAGCACGGAGTTTTGTTCTGCAAGGATGAACAAGGAAACGTGGTGACAGATGTCTTGGTGTCATTATGTAATGGAGGAACCACTTCTGATATAAAATCTTGAAAATTTGCATGAATATAGAGGGCAAAGAGACCTTTTAAAAAAGAATTTTGAAAAAAAACATTGAAACAAAAAAATAAAAAAAATAAACAGCGTTTTTTCTCAGAAATCTTCGAATAACAAAAAAAGACCCATATTTCAGTATTCATAAAAAAAATATATGTTAAAGCTGCATCTTTTCCCATTTTTTTCCAAATGATCGGATAAGTAGAATCGAAGATATAGCCACTTTTGTGAGATAACCTCAAAAATACTTAGTAAGAAAATTGTCAACGCATAACCCTGTCTGAAGCCTCTCTTGGTGTCAAAGGCGTCGAAGAAATTTTACCGACCCTGACAACGCTTTAAGTGTTTGTCAGCGTCATCATACAGAGGAGAACGTTTTTTGCTCGATTTTCGAATGGCATTGAGACTTGGCCCGTGTGGTGAGCGGGCGGTCAAGAATACTACCACAGCAGGCTCAGCTTGACGTAAGAGTCGTCCAAAGAGCGAATCCTCGATGTGAGGTTGGTTGGTGGAGTGGTTTACAACGACGTAAAATCATATAACCCGTGAGACACACACAGAACAAAGTGTACCAAATGCAATCAAGGCTAGTATAAACGAAAATACTCCAGGTGGCAGCCACAGATGTGATAATCCACCAGTGGATAGTTCCGCGGCAGGGGCAAGGATTCTGGAGGCCCCAACTACCGTTAGAGCATATAAAAAAGACGATCCCCGAAAACGATACAAGGATCACGACATACGTATGTGCACCTGGAACGTCCGAACCCTTAACAGGGATGGTGCAATACAAGAACTTACTACCACTCTTAACAACTTCAGAGCAGACATCACTGCTATCCAGGAAATGTGATGGACTGGCCTTGGTTGCATAAACTTAGCAACCTGTGACATCTACTACAGTGGCCATGAGAGGCAAAATATATTTGGATGTGGCTTCGTGGTAGGTAGTAAACTATGTAGACTCGTCTCCAGGTTTACAGCTGTAGATGAACGTCTCCCCTTGATACGCATCAGAGCAAAATTTTTCAACATTAGCCTTATATGTGTACACGCCCCGACAAATGTTAAAGATGAAAAGGAGAAAGACGAATTCTATGAGCGTTTAGAAAGCCTCTACGATCGCCGCCCCAAGCATGACATCAAAATTGTCATCGGTAATTTCAACGCACAAATTGGGATAGAAGAACTCTTACGCAAGAAATGGAGAAAGGCTAATCGACTTGCTGCGGGCAGAAACATGATCATAAGTAGTACCAGATTCCCAAATCTCGAGACTCACAAGGCAACGTGGCGCAGTGGCGACCTAAGTATCCGCACCCGAATTGATCATGTGGTGATTGATGCCAGGCACTCTTCTAGCGTGCTTCATGTACGAGCGTACAGAGGTCTTAACATCGACTCAGACCACTACCTTGTTCTAGCCAAGGTACATACTAGACTCAGCACAGCGCACGCCAAGTGAGCTACTTACAATAAACTCTTTGTTAAAGTCACAGCAGACTGCCGCAGCCTTCTCAACAAGGGTCTCACATCTACTCCAAGAGAATCCTCCAGCTTCCGAGTGTATAAACGATCAGTGGAAGCGTATCTCAAGCTCCTTAGCTACGGCAGCCAAAGAGGTTATTGGCTATACGAATCCTCGTAGCCAGACACGGTACTATGAGGAATGTCGCGTCGCTACTGCAGAGAAGAATATGGCACGACAAAGAACTATGCAAGTGGGAGCAACACGAGCTGTTGTTGAGCGATCGCCTGATCAGATGGAAGAAACGAGAACTGGAAAGGCGTGAAGTGGAGAAGATTGAGATGATGGGTAGCAGAAACGTGGCCCGCGGTTTTTATCAAAAAATCAAACGTATGACCGATGGTCATAAGCAAGGAGCTTTGTTCTGCAAGGATGAACAAGGAAACATGGTAACAGATGTCCACGAATCACTAAGGCTATGGAGTTCCCACTTCTCTACCCTACTTGGTGGCGATGACGGGAACAATACCGCTGGTGGAGATGATGAAAGTCTGTTTCCTCCGGATGATGGTGGGATTCCTGTGCCACCAGACTATAACAAGATCTCAGAAGTCATACAAAGGCTTAGAAATAACAAAGCGGCAGGTGCAGATGAATTACCCGCAGAGTTATTTAAAACCGGCGGCGACAAGTTGATTCGATGTATGCATCAACTCTTGTGCAAAATATGGTCTGGTGAGCGTATGCCTGATGACTAGAACCTAAGTGTCTTGTGCCCAGTCGTTAAGAAAGAAGACCCTGCAGTCTGCGCAAACTATCGCGGAATAAGTCTCCTCTCTATCGCATACAAAATACTATCTGGCGTAATATGCAATAGACTGAAACCGTACTTTGGACGTATAGTTGGACAGTTTCAGTGCGGTTTTAGACAAAAGAAGTCAACCAGCGACTCCATATTTACGCTGCGACAGATCCTGGAAAAAACCAAAAGGGAAGCAAATCGACACACACCACACATTCGTTGATTTCAAAGCCGCTTTCGACACGCCAAACAGATCAAAGTTTTTCGAAGCATTGACTGATCTTAAAATCCCGTCAAAAATTGTTTGCTTCTATATGATGACGCTGGAAAACACCCTAAAGCGTTGTCAGGGTCGGTAAAGATCTCTCCGACCGCTTTGACACCAAGAGAGGTTTCAGACGTGCGACTTGTGAAGCCAAGGGGATTTATTGGAGATGCCTTGTAAGTCGAGGATATTTTCAATACATTAATCAATAAATAGAACAAAGAAGAAGTTAAATTTGAGGTTCGCACTTCTGACGAGTCAGAATCGTAATAAGATTTAACTTTTCAACGCTATTTGTATAAAAATAAATGTGTAAATTAAAAAAAATTACTTCCACTATAAAAAAAATGTTTTAATAGAATCTTTGAACCCAAAATTGCACAAAACTGTTAAAGAGTATATAGATATTATTCTTAAAAAATATAATAATTCATAAAAAATGATTTCTGCACTCTAAGAGAATAAAAAAGAATAAAATCACGTTTACCTCTTCATATTCTTTGGCCGAAATCGGGAAATTTAGTACATAGAAAAATTTATCATGTCAAGGGCTATCGAACCTCACTGGAAGCAGCTCAATTATTCTTTCCTTTTAATAATAAAAGTTTTAGCAAACCTGTTAAGGCCCAACTTTTGAAACTGAAATGTAAAATTGTTGGATTCAAAAATTAATTAAATAAAAGATGAGGGTATATTATCTACTCATGTCTACCTGTTTAAAGCAAGCAACCTCATAGTTGGCCCCATAGGATAATAGTCAACTTATGTTTTTCCAGTTTCTTGAATAATATTCTATCGATAAATGATCGAACAATTGAGGATAGTTTATAGAAAAAAGTTGAATAATCGTTCGATTAATTAACGTTGATGGACACGGCAACCCATGTGCAATTTATCAGTTAATATGGTATCTGTCATATAATGGATGTATTTTGCGAATAACAGATTAAGGTATTTATTTGTTAGGCCTGATCTTATACTATAATGTGTGATTATTAATTGATACAGAATATAGTTATATATGGTCAAATACCGGTAAAAATATGTACAATATAATGATTGATATAAGTTGTTTGTGATGATCTTAGCACCAATTTTTTGAAAGTACTGTACAATGCTGAAGTACTATTTTCAAAACATTTTGTGCAGCTCTCTAGTATCAAATAATAACCTTAGAAATGTGATTGATTTTTTTGTTGTTTGTTTTTTACTATTATAACCAACAACTCAAAATCATAAAAAGTTCACTTTTCGAGGTTCAAAGAGCTTCCGTCTTTCTTTCTTTTATCATTTTATATATTTTACCTGTTCTTGCAATGTGATTGGTAGCAACGTCAATACTCTCAGCGGAATTGTTAAATGTCCAACTAAACTCTACTTCAGGAGGGTTAGCATCTACGGTACATTTGATTTTTGCATCCTCCTGCTTTGCTACGCCATAAATTCGAGGTTGATTGGGAGCACAAGTCGGAGCATCTTAAAATAGTAATTTAAAATTAAAGTAAATATTTCTGTAAATTTTCATTTGCTCTTACTCTAACTTCTTTTCTCTTACTTACATAATATGTCTAAAGCGAATGGAGCACTGATTCCTTCACCTTCTGCATTGAATCCTACACAAGAATAGTTCCCAGCAGTCGATCTACTTACTCCTTGTAAAACCAAAGAATGATTACTTATGATAACGCCTTGGGATATATTATGGGGCAATGGGCGATTCTGAATAATTAGTACAATACAAATTAAATATTGGAATAATTAAAAAAATTTAAATTACACACATTGTGACGCCATTCTATTCGAAAAACTTGCGGGTGAGCTACTACTAAGCAGTCAAAGTACACATCGGTTCCCTCTCGAATAGTATTTCGGTCAAGTGATGTTCCTAAACGAACATAAGCTTCGGGTACATCTACCATAAAACAATTTAAGTCAAAATATTGTTCTTGAAATAAGTTGAAAAAATTTACTCACACTGTATATCAAGTTTCCAACCGTCCTCTAGTGGCTCGGAGGGCACTGCATGATTGTATGCTTTGCATGACAAATATTTTCCAGCGTCGGATTTACTGAGAGTAATAGACAATGTACTTGTAGTTTGATTTCCGTCGCTTGAAGTCTGGAAAACAAATGAATCAAATTAATGAGAGCAAAGACAATGTCGAGCACTAATGTAAAAAAAACGTTGAAATGATTTTACTTTTAGTGAAAAATACACATTTTTTTGTTACTGTTAGATTAAGACGAAGATTACCGGCTGTTGTCTGAGTAATTTCGGGTTCATATCCCATAAAAATATATGTATAAATATGTACTTATATATTTTTAATGGGTATTATTAAGTTGTAGGAAAGTTTTTAACAAAGCCAAAGTTTCAAGCACAGATATTGAATGGTCAAATTATAAATCAGAACTTCGTATATATACAAAAAAAAAAAAAAAACTTTAGAAAAGCCAAAAGAGAATCTTGTCGTAATATCTGGAGCTTTATTGAGAAGAACTCTGAAGCCTCAAGGCTGCGCACATTACTAACCAAGACTAAAAACTCTATTAGCTTCTTAAAAAATGACTCCAGGACAGATTTGAGTGAGGAAAACTGAATTTTTTCTCTAGAGACCCATTTACCAGGTTTAAATTCTATTAATTATGCTCCTTCTGCTCTCAGTAGGTTACTCGATCAACTTATCGAGAAGATAATTAGTTTAGATAAAATAAGATATAATAAGATGGGTGGTCCGCGCCATCGCCAACGCAGCTGCAAAATACCATTGTACATGGCACCATTTGGCACTTATGTTTAGGGGGGTTGGAAAAAATGAACATAATAACTAATCTACACCCAAAGTTAAGAAATACTAGAAGAAGCAATGTTCCTAGGGGTATTCAATGTCGCTGATTACAAATCTGCAGTCATACTTCAAAAATTCAAAATGGCCTGACGTGATGGATGAGCCCAGATTCGTGCTCAGCACGAAAATTCCCTTTGGAAACACTAGTTCCCATTTTATTCGCATCCGAAATGGAAAATTGCAGGGCTGTGTTTTAACAATTTGTTAACTTAAGAAAATCTCATCGACAAACATTCATTAGGTATAAATTTTTTTAAGTTTAAGAGCATTAAATATCTTAACAATGTCAAAATAAAAATCACTTTTGTCTATATATTTGTTAATAACAAATAAAATAAATTTTTTGATTTAAACTAAAATTTTTTTTTTTTTCATTTTTCACGTTTAATAAAAAAATGAAACTTTTATTTAAAATAAAATATCTATAAAAACCGAAATATTAGTACCTTTAATTAAAAAAAAATCAAAAATCGGTTAAGAAATGCGCTCTCAAAATCAATTTGTCCACGGATGCTTTTTTTGCCCAACTGTGCAGCGTATCCGGATGACGTCGCAATATCTATTAGTGACATCAAATGCTTTGGTACCTAATGAGCAGAGCAGTAGAAACAGTATCTTCTAGGGTAGAAGCCTCTAGGCTAGGGGTCAGAGGTGGTGCTATTTACAAGAATGCCACACATTAATACCCCAAAAATTAATGATGTTACTATTAAACTTGAATACCTCGCAAACTTTCTAGGGCTTGGTTTAGACAAAAAGCTCCTTTGGAACGATTATTCCAAACTTTTTACATGCAAAAAAGCGATAGATAGCAAATGGGATTTTCTTTTTCCATTGTATACTGGCTTAATACTGCCATAGTAACTCCATACTTTTATATGGTGTCTTAGTCTGGAGACCTGTACAGAAAAGTGTAGAGCTGTACATTATGGAACACTTCGCATAACGCCGACAGAAGTATTCATTACCATATTACACCTCCTGCCATTAGACCTAGTAGGTAAGGAGCTAGCCTCAATCTCTGCAATAAGGCTGCGAGGCAACAATTTGTGGGTCCCTTCAACTGTAAGATACTGTAAGATCTTTGGGTCTCTAACTGAAGTTCCCTCCAATACCGACTATTGTATCTCAGGTATCGACATCATAGATACGATGCTCTCATCCCATCAAGACAGGAGTGGCGCAACCAGCCATAGAAAAGAGAGTAATAGTATCTTCACTGCCTGATCAAAACTAAATGCAGTGTTTATTGAGCAGAAATTTTAGCGATAAATGAAGCTATGATGCTTCCTAATTCCTATAACCCAATCACAGAACATATTTTTCTGTTTTCATATAATCAAGCGGCCCTTAAAGCGGTGGATTTAACTCAAAATCTATCACTGAATGTCGCAAATCCTTTAATAATAAGGCCCAAAATTACAGTATTCACCTCGTCTGGGATTAAGTACAACAAGCTAAAACATTCCTGGGTAGGAGAAGAATGTCTTGGGCAACATGGCCGATGTACAATCGCAGTAAACCATCAACTGATCAGTGTTAACACTGTCTTATTGGTAGCCACGCGAGATAACAAGTGCTACTTCAAACGACCTATGCAGAAGCTGTGAAAACTCTGATTAGAAAGATGATGTTACACATTTGCTCCGCCACTATACAGCCTTTTGTAGAACAAAACTTCATTAAGGCAAATACTTCATAAACAGTGAGTCCGAGATATCCACGATTGGAATTAATAATATTGTCATACATATTAAGACTTCCAAAATTTGGTAGCTTTCATAGTTTTTTTGAGTGGCTGATCTCATCTTCAATCTGAGGTTCTGTGGTGTCACAACGGGTTTTTTTTGGCTAACCTCTCAATTTGTCGTAAAGTTTGTAACCCATTAATGGAGAGACTTTAGACCATGTAAAGTCTATCATAAGGATCAATACGACGAGACGAATCGATCATGCCATATCCGTCTGTTTTAATGCTACTGAGCTAAGTTTGGTCGTGGGTACTTTATATGGAAAACAAAGTGCTACGCCCACTTCTATGAATAGAGGTTATTTATTTCAAATAAACTTTTAATAGTAGCCCCTTTAAACAGGAAGATGCTCAAATCTGCCTTTTCCTGTGAAACAAACTTTTTTAAAGATCGATTGATGGCAAATTTGGGAAAAGCTGGCAGTGGGTGTTCTGGCTTTTATTTAAATATATGTTTTTTTCCTATTTTTTTCACTATGCCTTTACAGGGAAGGCAATCTTAAATCAGTCTTCACCGCCATCAAGGATTTGCGATGGACTAGGCGTGGTTGCCTAAATTAAGCAACCTGTGATATCTACAACAGTGGATATGAGATGCAAAACACGTAACTTTTTTTTTTTTTAAATGCAATAAAAACAAAACGGTTCATCCGATCATCAAATTTATTTTTTCATATTAAAGTACAATCCTTCCGGTTACTTATGGAATATAAGTTCGTTCAAATGGCTGCCTCGGCTGGCCTTGCAGTACGCCATTCGGTCGACCCAATTTTTGAGGACATTTCCGATTGTTTGCGGCCGTATTTCGGCAATGGCGACGCGAATGTTGTCCTTCAAAGCTTGAATTGTCGCTGGCTTGTCCACATAACACTTGTCTTTGACGGCGCCCCACAAATAATAATCCAACGGTGTCAAATCACAGCTCCGAGACGGCCAAACGACATCAGAATTTCGGCTGATAATTCGGTCTCCGAAAACAGTGCGCACAAGATCGATCGTAACGTTGGCTGTATGGCACGGTGCGCCGTCTTCCTGGAACCAAATGTTGTCCAAGTCCTCGTCTTCAATTTCCGGAAGAACCAATCCGTTAACATGGCGCGGTAGCGTTCGCCATTGACCGTAACGGCGGCTCCTGCCGCATTTTCGAAGAAAAATGGGCCAATGATGCCGCCAGCCCATAAACCGCACCAAACAGTAACTCTCTGAGGATGCATTGGCTTCTCTTCGATCACGTGCGGGTTTTCCGTCCCCCAAATACGACAATTTTGCTTATTGACGTAGCCGCCAAGATGGAAATGAGCTTCGTCGGAAAAGATGATTTTTTGGTAAAATTCCGGGTCTTCGGCCAAGCGCTCATCTGCCCATTCGGCAAAGGCAAACCGCATCGGATGGTCTCGTGGCTTCAATTCTTGAACCAATTGAACTTTGTACGGTGTCATACCAAGGTCTTTTTTCAAAATTCGCCTAAGGGACGTCGTGGAAATGTCCAATTGTTGAGAGCGACGCTTCACTGATGTTCCGGGCGCCTCACGCACACTCTCGGCTACAGCAGCGATATTATCGGCAGTACGCACTGTTTTTGGTTTCTCACGCTTTGGTTTATCAATAATTGTGCCGGTTTCTCTCAATTTTTTCAAAAGAAAGCGCACATACGGAGCGGACGGTGCTTCTGTTCGGCTCATTTCCGTGCGTAATTTTCGCACACATTCTGCAACATTACCATAATTTTCAAAGTAAAACTGCACTATTTTAACGCGTTCCTCAATCGTATACACAACCATTTTCGTTCAGCGGAAGGATAAAACTAACTTTCTGTCCAATCAGATGTGACATCAGTGTTGCCACACTCGAAATAACCACTAGTTCAAAAAAAAAATGTTAGATGGCGGACCCTGTATTCAATTTTTGAACATATGGTTTGTATGTGTATACGCTCCCAAAAATTTTACAGATAAAATGGGGCTAGATGAATTCTAGGATTGGTTGAGAGCTGGCCCAAATATGATGTTAAAACTATCATTGGTGATTTGAACGAGTAAACTGCGTGAGAAGAAATTTATCTCTCAAACATCGGAAAGCTTAACCTGCGTGACACCACCAGCAGTAATGAAAAAAGGCTAATCGACTTTGCCGCGGGCCGTAACATGGTCATAAGTAGAACCAGATTCCAACACCTCGACATCCAGAAGTCAATTTTGGCGCAGTGGCTTCCCAGAAATATTTTCATGCATAAACTTAAAAATAGGCGCTTGGTTTGTAAGTGGGTTATACCTAAAATGGGCGGGCATCTTGCTTTTGATATTGAATGCCTTTAGAAGTATTTTTACCATTTCTATGGTAGATACATTCAAAAATAGTAACTTTTTCATTCAAAACATCAACAAAAAAAGTGGTAAGCTTGTATTGGGCGTGGCACCTTGGTTCTGGCATGCAAACTGAATAGTATGAAAAAAAGCTTAAGATTCAAATTTCAGTTCGACATCTCTAGAACTTTCCGAGAAAAACTCATTGCAACAGACAGACGAATTTAGAGACAGACGGACATGGCTTAATTGATTCGTCTCGTCGAGCTGATCAATATTATACGAGTATACACATATACTTTATGGGGTCTTCGATGTCTCCTTTAATGGGTTACAAACTTTCCGAAAACTGATAATACCCTTCACACTATGTGTGGCAGGTACAAAAGATTTTTAAGACGGAAAAAAATAAGAAGGAAAAACATTAATTTCGGTAGAACCGAAGCTCAAATACCCGCCACATATTGGTTTATTTTATTTATCATCAATGGCTTAGGTAAAATTTGGAGATGTGATGGCTTGCAGTCAATAGTCCGATACAATCAAAGTTTAGACACAATTACGGGGTAAAATTTTAGCCAAAGGGCAGAATAATAAACATTTAAAAAAAAGTTATAAAATGGGTGGTGACTATGTTTGGGGGCTATATGTTTATTTATTTATTTTTTTATTTATTTGATAACAACTACATTTGAAAAAAACAGTTGCTTAAACAATTTGACAATATACACTAAAATTAGCCTAAATAATTTTAATTAAAAAAGGTAATATGATATAAAAAAAATTTTAAAAAAAATAAAACTAATTAACAACAATCAAAATTAAGCATTAAAAACAGAGCTTTTTATATAATTTAATGAAGAATTGAAAGAGAAAATATGAGAAAATTTATTATAGATAGAGCAGAGAGAACGAAGTGAGTGATGGAAGGCATTTTTAAAAGGAACATAGTTACGTGACAAGCGACAGGGAACATTAAGAGATAATTCCTGAAGCAAGAAGGGAGAATCGACTTCACCACATATAATCTTAAAGTAGAACGACCGAAAGCATACGCCGGCGTGAAGCTAGGGTCGGGAGATCAATAAGTTTCAAACGATCGGTATACGGGAGATGAACACATGTTGACCAATTAATGTTTCTAAGATCAAAGAGGAGAAATTGCTTTTGCAAAGGCTCTATACGATCTTGGTGAACCGCATAATGTGGATACCACACACAAGATGCAAATTCCAAAATAGGTCGAACTAACGAGGTATAAAGAAGTTTGGTGATGTAAGGATCATCAAACTCTCTAGACCAACGTTTTATAAAAGCAACAACTTCTTTTGCTTGCAATTTTTGGAAAAATTTTTAAAATTATGGAAATACAGCTAAATTTCCAAATTTTGAAAATCAAGGAAAATTTGCAAATTTTCGCAAAGTTGCAAATTTTTGTTTTCAAATTATCGAAAATTTTGCAAATTTTCTAGAATTTTTTGTACAAACTTATTTAATTATTTTATTTTTATTCAAATACACCATTAGCTCTCACGAGCAAAATGTGCTCTAAGCTACTTGGGGCACATGTTAGCTTATTTCGTACATCTGATTAAACATATTTTAACGCTGAAAGCAATCGCTCTACACTGACTTGGGTACTTGGTGTAGCTAATATAATTTCTGCAAGGCAAGTTAGTGAGTTGGCTTTGTTTGTCCAAAATTCCATTAGATTGCTGTTGAGTGGTTGTCTTGTTTGCTTTTCATACATGATAAGATTAGTTTCCAAACGCGAGTTTAAGGATGTCGTATGATCTACAGTGTTTGACACAGGATCAAGACTAAATATTCTATTAAGTACAAAAAGAACAGTACAGTACAGAACTTTTCGAAAGAACACTTAAACAAACGTTTGCTCGAATCATTATTATTGTTATGTTCTGAATTTGTTTCGTTTCGTGTTGTGTCACGAGCACAAACTTTTGTTCCTATGCTTAGAGTACTTTATTGATTCGTTTCGTTTGTGTTTGGGAGAGTAAACAAAAACGAAGTAATCACTCATATAAAGTTCTCTAAATGTTCTATCGTTTTGTTTTGCTCCTTCAAAAGTTCAGTACGAAACGAAATGATAGTGCACTGTTTTGTTTGTTTTCGTACTCTGCTTGTAACGGACGTTTGTAACGGACAAATAAATGTTTAAATATTTACGGACGTTTGTAATGGATATTTAATAACGGACTTTGGTGTTGAGAAACGACTATTTACAACACTATTAGTCAACACTTCGTATCAGCTGTAGTTACGGCTGATTTGAAAGAACAGCTGACAAAAGCTCAGCTCAGCAGCGACGCGCAGCGCCGAACGGGTATAAAAGGCGCTGCAAGAAGAAAATTTCAATTGTGATCGATTAGCGGCTCAAGTTAAATCGACTTAAAAGTTGTCTCGGTAGTTTCGAGTAGTGGTGAAGTGTAGTGCGTGTCTTCGTGGGTCCTCTCGCACGTCCAGTTCGTGGTACGCCTAGTGTTTTTCGTGCGTCCTTTCGCACGTTCGTTGCGTGGTTCGCGTAGTGTTTTTTCGTGCGTCTCTTTCGCACGTCCGTATTGTAATGGTTCGCAGTGTTTTCCGTGCGTCTCACTCGCACATCTGGTTCGTGGTACGAGCAGTGCTTCTTGCGTCTCTTTCGCACGTCCGTTTCACGGTGTCTTTCGTAATTTAATTGTACAGGTATTCCTTGTATTTGCATCTCGTTCACCCGTGGTCTCATTTTTCGCATAACCTCACAAATTCTTAAAAAACGATCGTTCGGCATTTCATTTTGTAACACACCACGCCGAAACTACCAGTATTTAATATAGCCTAATAAGAATCTAACCACTTACACAAACTAACGCTACCACAAGCTTACACAAACGCACCCCACATAAAACTCATACAAACACACCCACGCCAAATACCATACCACATACATCCATAACATCTGGCCGGTTTTATCCTAAAAAATCAAGTAAACTTAAAAATTAATTAATAAATAAATGAGATTTTCAAAATAATAAATAATCAAACTGTGTTTTTTCTCTTTAAATTTGGAAGTTTTTAAAATTTTTACGAAACCTTGACAGGCGACGAGCGAGTCCCCGAGCTATTGATACTTCGTTACAGTGAACAGCCTAGGACAGCCTTTTGTATTGGATGTTCCTAACTATGTCGATGTCAGCATATGGCTCGTACAGCTCATCGTTCGTGCGCATACAGATGTCATTTTCTACTATAACTGGACCAAAGATTCTCCGAAGTTTCTTCCTCTCAAACACGCCCAACGCCATCTTATCCGATTCTGTCATGACCCACACTTCTGAGCCATACATCAGGTCAGGCACTATCAGCGTCTTGTAGAATCTAATTTTTTTTCCAGGAAAACTTTTTTTTGCTTACCGAGATCAAAATAGCTACGGTTAGCAAGAGTGATTCTTCGTTTAATTTCCTGACTGGTGTTGTTAACGCTTTTTACATCTAAGCCCTGGTAGTTGAAGTTTTCTACAGCCTCTAAACTGAAGATCTCTGTCCGCAAAGACCGCCTACCTCGTGTAGATTTTCTGTGGGTGAATACCAATTATTATGTCTTGCTTTCGTTTCACAGTTAGTACCATTGGACGGGAATTTTTTATATGTCTGAATATGCCACGGTGACTGCCCGATAATTTTCCGATTATGTCTATTTCGTCGTCATATCCGAGCAGAATAGTTCCTTTGCAGAAAATATTACCGTTCAGATCAACGTTTGGGCATTGTTTAGGTATATATTTCATCAGAAGATTGAAAGAGTCGCTCGACAGCGCATCGCCCTGTCTAAGGCATCTCTTTGTGTCAAAAGGGTGGGATCTCTTCCGACCATGCAGTGCGTTGGATGCTTGTCATCGTCATCATACAGAGGCGAACGATATTTGCAGGGATACGAAGTTCAATAAGTGCTTTGAAAAACGCTGATCTGATTGGCGTGTCACAAGCGACTTTGAGGTGGTGTGTGTCGATTAGTTTTTCTTTTTGGTCTACTCCACGATTTGGCGTAGTGAGAATATTAAAATAATGGTCGACTTCTTTTGTCTAAAACCACACTGCTACTGTCCAACTATACTTCCTACGTACTGTTTCAGTCTATTACACAATATGCAAGCTAGGACTTTATAAGCGATTGGATGGGGACTTATTCCGCGATAGTTTGCGCAGACTGCAGGTTCTCCTTTCTTAAAAAATGGGCACAGGACACTAAGGTTCCAGTCATTAGGCATACGCGCACAAAAGTTGATGCTGACATATCCCCAATTCCTCGCCGCCGGTCTTTAATAACTTTGCGGGTAGTTCGTCTGCTCCTGCAGCTTTTTTTTCTAAGATTTTGTATAACTTCCAAGACGTAGTTGTAGTCTGGTGGCTTCATTAATCCCTTTATCGGTCGGAGGACCCAGATATTCATCATCTCCACTGGCGGTATTATTCCCGTCATCGGCCCCAAGTAGGGTAGAGAAGGGGCTCCTCCATAGCCTAAGTGATTCTTGGACATCAGTTACCATGCTTCCTTGTTCATCCTTGCAGAACGAAGCTCTTTGCTTCGGTCATTCCGTTAATTTCTTGGCAAAATCCTTGGGCTCGTTTCTGCTACGCATCATCTTAATCTCCCCCACTTCAAGCCTCATCGCGTATGAAACCAACTTAAACTGATATACCGATTTTCATGCTTGAACTGTGCAAATTTACTGGGAGCAAGGCGAAATGCATAATAACTGCTAGGCGCATATGCCATTTGTATAACTATCTACAAAAAATACTATGCAGCAATGGTTCGTTAAAATTATTATTTTTCCTCAATCAATAATATAAAATGTACGAAATATTATTTTAGATAGATGTTCAAAACATTATATATGGGAAATTAAAATCAATAATTTTGCTCCAGAAGGAACTGTAAACTCTTTGAAAATCAGCTGTTTGCGCTTTGGTTTTTTGACTAACTGTTTAATTGTATCACCAGTGCTGCTACTTGCTTTACTTTCGTGAATTACACCGACGAAATGAAATTTTTAGTCAAGGGAATAGGTAGATTAAAGTTGAGGATAAGTTTTCTATGGCAAGTTTTGATTGTGCGAAATTTTAATTGCATTTTACAAAGTTGCAAGGGTTGCAAACACTTCTGAAAACTTTATATTATGTACATCTATGCCTTTTTATTGTTGCAAGGGTTGCAAACACTTCTGAATACTTTATATTATGTACATCTATGCCCTTTTTTGTATTGTTGCAAGGGTTGCAAACACTTCTGAATACTTTATATTATGTACATCTATGCCCTTTTTTCATTGTGATGACTTTGAAAGTGGTTCTTGTTGTACTAAATTTTAATTTTTTCTAAGTTTTTATTTTTGTTTATTTCATTTATGCTACTTATTCAATTATGACTATCAAATTGAACAATTAAAAACTTGAAAGTTTGTATTTTTTTTTGCTTCTACTTGTCAACTAAATTTTTTTTAAATAAATAGTGAGGCCGCTGGTCAAAATTTTTCGAAGTCCCATCTCAGTGCTCCCTTATATCATAAAACGAGTCTACAGTAAAGATATCAGCTTTCTACCTGCAGCCGTTTGGGTCTGCAATCGTGTCTTCACATGCTAGTAAGACATTTAGGTGACCAAATTTGTATATAAAGGGTGGTTAAATTTCAAGGGCCGATGTTGATTTTGAATAAAACACGAATTATTTAGGAAATTATTGACATTTTTTTTTATTATGATATATTGGTATGACTCAATTATGTATGGAACAAAATATCGGCCAAATGGCCGCCACGGCTTCGGCGGCACACGTCCATCCGATGGTCTAAATTTTCGATGACGCTGAGGCATAATTGAGGTTCAATGTCGTTAATGTGCCGAATTATCTCATCCTTTAGCTCTTGAATTGTTGTTGGCTTATTGGCGTACACCTTTTCTTTCAAATAACCCCAAAGAAAGAAGTCCAACGGTGTCAAATCACATGATCTTGGCGGCCAGTTGACATCGCCGCGACGTGAGATTATTCGGCCATCAAATTTTTCGCGCAAAAGAGCCATTGTTTCGTTAGCTGTGTGGCAAGTGGCACCGTCCTGTTGAAACCACATATCGTCCACATCCATATCTTCCAATTCAGGCCACAAAAAGTTTGTTATCATCTCACGATAGCGAACACCATCCACAGTAATTGCCTGGCCAGCCTCATTTTCGAAGAAGTACGGCCCTATGATGCCGCCAGCCCATAAACCGCACCAAACAGTCACTCTTTGTGGATGCATTGGTTTTTCGACAATCACTCTTGGATTCTCATTCGCCCAAATGCGGCAATTCTGCTTATTGACGAATCCACTGAGGTGAAAATGTGCCTCATCACTGAAGATGATTTCCTTCGAAAATTGATCATCCACTGTTGCCATTTCTTGCCACCATTCTGACCATTGACGACGCTTGAAATGGTCAAGAGGCTTTAGTTCTTGAGTCAATTGAACCTTGTAAGCGTGTAAATGCAAGTCTTTATGCATAATATTCATCAACGACGAGCGTGAGAGGTGCAATTGTTGGGCACGACGACGAGTTGAGGTGGACGGCTCTTCAGCCACACTATCGCGAACAGCAGCAATATTTTCTGCAGTACGAGCTGTACGAGCATGCACTGGTGTTTTCACATCTCCTACAGACCCGGTTTGCTCAAATTTTTGCACGATTTTTCCGATTGTATGCACATTTGGACGATTAAATTGACCGAAAAAATCACGAAGTGCACGATATGCATTTTGATTTGAACGCCCATTTTCATAATAGGCCTGAATAACTTTAACGCGTTGCTCGATTGTGTATCTTTCCATGGTTCAAATTGAGTTAGTCTGAAGTTGAGAAATGTCAAAAGAAATGCAGGAAAAACTTGACGTTTAGGTGTGGTTCACATTCAACATCGGCCCTTGAAATTTAACCACCCTTTATATTATATATATATATATATACAATATATATATATATATATATATTAAAATATATATATATTATATAGGTATATATATATATATATATTTATTAGGGCAGGTCGTTAAAAACTGTTTTCGAATTTGGGACGCTAATAAGGCTTAAAATCTTTGTTCACATATCCATAATGTGTTCAAACCGATTCCTGTACGACGATGCCTTCCGTCTGCACATTGACGATGAAAATCGAAAATTTTAGGTTCTTTTAAGGAAAAGTTGGAAATTTGGCAAATTTTTTTCTCTACTTATTTCCAACTTTTACCAGTCAAAAGCGGTACTCCTAGCCACCAAAACACGTATAAATTGTTGCAGAACCTATACCTGTTCTAGAGTACTCTGCCAAAACGCCGAAAGAAGTAATTAAATCTGACCATTTTTCTTTAAAATTCGACAATTATTTATATCTGCGTGGCGAAAGTTAAATTGTGTCTTTGATTTTTACGATTAATATCGAGGCATCCATTCCTGTGGTGAGTGTTACAAGAATGGAGCAACTGTTAAAATGTGATCTTTCTACCTATCAACATCTAAACAAGACATTTAAAAGAGACAGTGAGAGTGATACCTACAAAAAAAAATTTCTGCTTTTCACGACGAGCTTCGAATGTTGTTTGATGTAGCTTCCTGCAAGTGCAGGCCCTCTAATTTGTAAATGCTCTTTGCAAAAAAAAAGTACCAGCAACCGAAAGGGACTTAAGAAGGCCACCGCTATACTGCGTAAGCGAGAAGAGAGGAAAGCCATTGAGGAAAAGAAAGCTAGCAAAAGACCACTTGAAGATGTGTCCGTCAGTTCTAATGGTGCAGTGTGTGCTAGTGACTGACTTTATTGTACCCACTTTATCTGCTGATAAATCCAGGGTCAAACTGGCTTGATTGACCTCGGAAGTGTGACAGATTTCGAATTGGAGACAGAGCTGCAGCATCTCTCGCATCATTTCTTCTCCATGATCTTTCACGGCCAGGGGACTCCTCTGACAAAACAATGCCAACTACTCGAAAACTCCACTTATAATTGACAAAAGCAAAGTAAGACATGAAAGGACGAAAACGCAGCGTCAAGTCACCCAGCAAGCATGTCAAGATACAACTCTTGAAGCTATATTTTTTGACGGCCGCGACGACAATACGCTTACGATTCAAACTACGAGTGATGACCGGAAACACCTAAGAATTGTTAAGGAAAATCATTTATCCCTCATGGTTTCAAAACAACCCGGTGATGAATATATTGACATCAAAATTAGGGCACGTCTGAGAAAGCGTCTAAAATTCCATTTGGCTTTTTCAAAGGAACAATGATTACTTTACGTACTATCCCCAAGCAGTTAAAAAAAAGTAGCACAAAATGTTCTCCAGGATAACGCTTTCCACGCGCACCACGAAAATATTTTGGTGGCAATACTACACGATGAGAGGATAGAGGTGCGGCAACAAGCAGCTCATCGAATTTTGAAGGCCCGCTAACGCAGCAACCCTACTATCGTCAGGAAATTCATCCCACCGACCTTAAATTTCTCTGCAAAGGATTATACAGAAATGATTGAATGGCCCGAGGAAGAAATATTCGAGCCAACGATAACCATCAACTTGACGGACATCGAACTACGACGCATCAGAGAAGATCGGTTTGCTCCAATGCCTGATGTCCGATTGGCCAATGTTGCTGTCGCATACGCAATCTGTCGAAAGGGTGGTCAAAGAAGTGTCAGAGACTTCGAGAAAAAAATGTGGACCAACAGTGCGCGACGGAATTGTACGCATTAGACTCGAAGATCGGAAACTTTTGCCCAAGTTTGAGAGTAAGAAACACTTTACAATTTAAAACTCGTACCACACGTGACGGTGGTTGGTTGAGTGTGGGACGGGAGGGATTCGAGTTGCAGCCACCGCCTAGAGGTGAGTCCTAATAATTATTTATAAAAAAACGTACACAAACTTTCGATATTAACTTTCGCCACGCAGATATCAATAATTTTCGAACTTAAAAGAAAAATGGTCCGATTTAATTACTTTTTCGGCGTTTTGGAAGGGTACTCTAGAACAAGTTTAGGTTCTACAACAATTTATACGTGTTTTGTTGACTAGGAGTACCGCTTTTGACTGGTAAAAGTTGGAAATAAGTAGAGAAAAAAATTTTAAAAATTTCCAACTTTTTCGTAAATTTACCCAAAAATTTTCAATTTTCATCGACGGAAGGCATCGTCGTACGTAACTGGTTTGTGTACACACATTATGGATATGTGGACAAAGATTTTAAGCCTTATTAGCGTCCCAAATTCGAAAAAAAGTTTTTAACGACCCGCCCTAATATATATATATGGTCAGCACAGCTTGTTGAAAGCCAGGGGATCATTAGGGGTATTCTTCCATGGGATGGTTCAATGCTATTAGATACCAATTTCGGATACCAATCTTGCGGATGTCTTTCAAGATCTTATCATTCCAACGCAGCGGCGTTCTTCATGGCCCTCCAATTTGGTTTTTTTTGTACACTTGTCTCGTCGGAATCAGTACATTCATTTGAAGTACGGGACAAGCCCAGAGCAACCGTTTATTTATACGCCTGACTATATCGATGACGGAACTCGTTGTCCACTTTGACTGGTCCAAAGATTAACGAAGAATTTTTCTCTCAAACGTTCCCAACGCTGATGTGTCCGCCTCTGACTTGACCTATGATAATGCGCCATATATCAGGACTGGGAGAATCATAGTCTTGTAGAATTTGATTTGTGTTGTTCTGGATTCAACTTTATTTCGCATTTGCTTACCGAGACCAAAGTATTATCGGTTAGTCAGTAATTCTTCTTCTGATCTCCAAGCTGGTGTTAAAGTTCTCCATACTCTCAGATCCTCTAAGGTATGTTGTTGATCTACGAGTAGATACCATGTACTTTGTCTTAATCGTTCACCGCTGGTCCCACTGAGCGGGACATCTCTTCAATCAATAAAGTCCTTGCCCGCCGTACTTAATGAGTTGGAGATATGCTTCCACTGTTCGTGTATACAGTCGGATGCCAGAGTAGTCTCTCTAAGCAGTCGAGAAAGCCCTATTGAGAAAGCAGCGGTTTGCTGCAAGTTTAGCCTAATAACATCTAGCATAAGTTGAATGGAGTCTCGCAGGCGTGTGCTGTACAATGTCTGGTACGCACCATTGCAAGTACAAGATAGTGGTCTAAGTCGATACTGCAAGTCTGGTATCGATTTGCACGTGGTCTATTTGGGTGCGGACGCCTGGAACGTCACTGCGCCGAGTTTTCCTGTAACGGTACGTGGCAAAGCCGATTAGTCCTTCTCCAATATTATTAGTGGTGTTATGTAGGCCAAATTTTCCGATGGTTGGTCGAAAGACATCCTCTTTCCCAATTAGGGCGATGAAGTCGCGAATAACAATTTTAGAGACATGTTTGGGGCAGCGTTCATAGAGGCGTTCTAAGCGCTCATAGAAATCATCTTTTTTCACATCGACTCTATCCAATGTCGGGGCGTGTATACATAAAAGGCTTATGTTTAAAGAGTTTAGCTTTGGTGCGTATGAGGCAAGGGCAATCTGAGCTATTTATACCACCAAAGTTGAATTGAAAAAACTAAAGATATTCACATAAAACAAGTTGTCGAGGGTAGAAGACCCATCCGATAGTCCTTATTAACCCTACCTTCTTAGACACTCCGGAAGCTTATGGAGGACGTGCTTTTCCTTTAAGTAGATCGCGGAGGATACATATATAAAACAAAAGTTTCAGCTTATATTTTTCTTTCTGTTCAGTTTTAAAGTGAAAGTGATTGACTTTGATAGCTCAGGTATGATTTTCTTTATCTTATTTTATCCTCAATGTTAGTTCTTTTTGGAACTGATGGTTTTTTTGGGACAATTTGACGTAATTTTACACATTAGAGGTAAATTTGTTATATTTCCGTTACATTAAATCGGATAGTAATTTTTTGTTGTGAAGTATAAGTCTTTCATTAATAAAGGCTACAGAAATTAGCTGCCGAAGACTGCTGATGATCAAAACAGAGATATATTAAAGGATATAGAGTTTTTTGTCAAACTGTTTTTTTTATTGGTTGTTTTTCGTTGTAGTAGGAACATCAAATACATCAAGTGTGAAAGTTGTTACCCGGAGAGATAACAAGACCAAAATAATTAAAATATATATATATATATATACATAACATTGTAGTTCAAAAATTGGAATTGAAGACAATTGCTGATAAGCAGTTTCTTGAAAAAGTACTGCATATCTCCAGGCGAATCCAGAAATCCCAAGGGAAACAAGCTGTTCCGCTGGCGCTGTTGTTGCCTATGAAGGGCACAGCACTCAGCATGGAGCCGTCAACATCAGCCAGTGCCAAAGTCAGGTGGCAGCTGGCTCCTACCAAGTTCAAGACAATGGCCGTGGTCAAGCAGAACAAGGCCAAAAAAGCTGCTATGGCGAATGCCCTGGATAACGGCTCGGATAGCTCAACTGGATCGGAACCGGTGAAGGTCAGACGTAAAACCCCCCAACCGCAAAGTCCACCCTAAGTCGATAACGGACAACTCTAACCGGTTTGCAATGCTCACCGATGATTGCGACGACAACGATGACGACATGCCTCCGGCATCCACTGCTCCCACTGCAAGAGAAGAGGCCGCTACTGCCGCACCAAGGACCATCAAACCACCCCCCATTTTTATCCCGGATGTGGGTGACATTAATGGGATATTAACCGATGTGGAGTCGGCAATTTGAAATACGACTATAAGTCAGGGAGAGACGGAAGAGTGCGGATCACCCTAGACGACAAGGACGGCTACTCCAAACTCAAGCATTATTTAAATGGCAAAGAAACTCGCTACCAAACGTTCCAGCCCAGGGACGAGCGTGCTTACCGTATAGTGGTCAAAGGGCTCCACCACTCCACTGACACCAATGAAATCAAAGACGCATTGGCTACGCTAGGGCATAAGGTTCGTGGCAACGAAATTAAAAACGCCATTAGCCGCAATACAAATGCGCCAATGTCCATCTTTTTCGTTAACCTGGAACCAGCCAGTAACAATAAGGATGCCTTTAACATCAAGCGTTTGGGTCGCTGCGTGGTGTCTGTTGAGCCATCATATCAAGACCAGGAGGTTATTCAATGCTTCCGCTGCCAGGGTTTCGGACACTCCTAGCGAAACTGCCGCCTTGCCCCTAAGTGCGTCAAGTGTGGAGGAGACCACAACTCAGTGGAATGTCTGAAGGCCAAGGACACCCCTACCTGCTGCACCCACTGTAATGGGAACCATGCAGCGTCCTACAAACGTTGCAAGGTCAACCAAAACGCCAGGGTACTGCACTCCCCAAAACCAAGGGTAATCACCCAGTCATGAAGAGACACTGCATCAGCCACACTCGTGTCGGCACCTGCTTTGCCAGCATTTTGCGTGGACAGCAGCAGCCACAGGACGAAAATGTCCCATCCACCACCAGCCAAACAATGTCCAGAATGGACAAACTCGAGGCCTTGAAATAAGTCTCCATATGCGAACGGCCTGTGTAATAGCAGGTCAGAGGTAGACCTCTACCTTAAAACTAACAAAGTGGACATTCTTCTAGTTTCCGAGACCCATTGCTCCCAAAGATCATACTTTTCAATATCTGGTTAAGACGTGATAGCAGTTAACCACCCTAACGGCGCTGCCCGAGGAGGAGCGGCCATCATCATAAAAAGCGGCATCAAATTTATTGAGCAACCGGCATTTCAGCAACAGTGGACTCAGTGTGCTAAGGTTAGAGTATTTGATCCGTGTGGAGACCTGACCATCGCTGCTGCGTACTGTCCACCTCGACATATTATTGAGCAAAGACAGTTCCAGGACATGTTGGATAGCCTTTGGCCCTAAGTTTATAATAGGTGGCGACTTTAATGCCCAGCACATCTGGTGGGGATCCAGGCTTAGTAACCCCAAAGGCAAAGCGCTGTTCAATTGCATCATGGAGAAACACCTGGAATGTCATTCATCAGGCGAGCCGACGTACTGGCCCACTGACAGCAACAGGGTTCCGGATGTGCTCGACTTTGCCATATCAAAAGGCATAGCCAGGCACATAATCACCAGCTCAACTGCCAATGACCTCTACTCCGATCACAGCGCTGTCACACTCTGGGTTAACTCACCGGCAGATACAAAGGCGAAAACAACCAGTCTGTTTAAGCAAAACAACAATTTTGAGTGGTACCAAAGATGCCTGGAGCATAAACTGGAACCTGAGGTTATCATCGAAAACGGCGACGAGCTGGACAATGCCGTAGATGAACTAAACATGGAAATCCATAACGCCGCCCGCTACCACCCCTGCTCAGAGACCACGTAATACAGTGTCACACAGAGACAAGTATCTCTGGTCTAATTATGTTGCTGCAATGGTTGCTGAGAAGAGGCGTTTACGCCGAGTATGGCACATTTCTCGCAACCCGCGCGACAAGCCGGAGTACAACAGAGCAGCCAAAGCTTTGAAGGAGCTGCTCCAGAACCTGAGGAGAGAGTCCCTTGAGCAGTACCTGCTACAAGTGGAACCTTGCCAACCTGACCACCATCTATTGCAAATCACCAAGGGTATCAAGAGACCCGTAAGGAGAGCGGAACCTGTGAAGGATGTATCCGGTTCTTGGTGCAGAACTGAAAAAGAAAGGGCCGTAGCATTCGCCGAACACCGCTATTCTTTCTCCCCCTTCACAAGGTGCTCTCAAAGGCCACCTATCGCCCGATTAGCTTATGGGCCGTACCCCCAAAAGGGTTTTGAGAACAAAATTAGGTAAGAATCCACCAAAAATGGAAAGAGGCCGGTTTTAAACCAAATCACCCATTTGGGCTTCAGGGAACATGGCAGCCCACCCCAACACCGGCCCAAGAACCCCAAAAAAAAAAAAAAAAAACTAAAGAAAAAAAATATTTCTTCTCCCTCCGTTTTCATTTAAAAAAGGAAAAATTTTAGAGGGTTTGGATAGTGCTCTAAGTGACGACTAGCGACGCTAGCCACTCACTATCTGTTGCTCAGATCTTACCTAAAACATTTTTGAACTGTCAAGCGACACAGACGTGTTTTTTCAATCGCTCCGTGCTTTCGCTAATCAGTAAATAAACTTACAAAAATAAAATACTTAAAAGTTAAAGTGCATAATTTAAAACATTGCCTTTTACTGCAAAACTAAAACAAAAAAAAAATAATATAATAAAAACAAAAACAATTAATAAAAAATGATGAGCGAAGCTCATCAACAAAACAAAAAAAAATCAGTGGCTGCGAGAAATGCATATTTTTCGTTTGTATCGCCATGCAACAACAAAAACCATTCATCAAACTCCAACTTGTCTGTTACACCAGAGCCGTCAGCTAATTCTTCTTCATCTTTACGTCAAAGTAACATCTCATGGAGTGCTCAATGCATCACGCCGACTACTCCACTGCCTCCCATCGAACCAATAATAGCTTCTACAACAACAATTACAACACAAAGTGGATATACAACATCGACAGCTTCTGCGCCAATAACAACAACAGTATTTTCATCAACTGCCTCGATCACGTCATCTTCATCCTCATTGGTCACGCCAATTCAAAAATCACCTCATATTAATGTACAGTACGTCAACAACAATAACAACAACAACGATGTACCTTCGACTTCTTCAATTGTTTTACCAGAAAACGTTACTTCTCCAAAAACAAACAATGGAAAGCACACACACACAAATCAGCCGTTAAAATTGAAAAGGAATAGAGAAACACATTCTCCAAGTAAGCAAACACAACAAAAGCAAAACAATAACAAAAAACCAAAGAACAAAACACAAACAACATTACAAAATTATTGGCTCAGCGAACCAAACACAACAAATCGATTCGAACTTTTAGCAGATGACAAGTCTGACGAACAAAACTCTTTACAACCTTCAGGTCAAATATTGCCAAAAGTGAATAAACCACCTCCAATATATATTCAGGGTGTCGGCCAGATTAAAGTTTTATATGATGCCCTTAAAGAAGTGGCTCAAAAAAACTTTGAGTTAAAAGCGTTAGCTAACAACGAAGTAAGAGTGCAGGCCACAGATTCTACTTTCTATAAAAATATTATAAATATGTTGAAACAGAAAGAAACCAAATACTATACGTATAAAGCTAAGGAAGATAGAAACTTCAAAGTCATTTTACGAAATATGCATCCTTAGCTATATTGAGAAATTAAAGCTAACTTCAAGAGCTAGGTATGTTAAAATATTTATAATATTCAACACACACCACCATTCAACTGAACTTAAATGACATGCAAGAGCTAAAACTTATGATGAAGCAATTGATGCAACAAATGTCAGCTATACTCAATATAGTGACACTTTTAGTATCCAAGACAAATTCGTAGATATGTGCTCAGATACACTACGAATTATATTCTGGAATGCTAACGGGCTGAGGCAACATATACTAGAACTAAAGCACTTCCTTTATGAAAATAATATTGATCTGGCACTTATTTCAGAAACACATTTTACATCTAAACATTTTCTGAAGATAACAGGCTATACTTTATATAATACAAATCACCCAGACGGCACAGGGCATGGGGGTTCAGCTATTATAATTAAAAATAAAATTAAATACTATGAAGTTGAACATTTTAGCCAAGATTATATTCAAGCTACTATTATTCATGTGCAAGATAGAAATGGGCCCCTAACAATTTCAGCATTGTACAGTCCGCCTCGACACAATGTCTCATCAGCTCAATATAACACATACTTTAAATCTTTAGGGCCAAGATTTATTGCTGCTGGTGATTTTAATGCAAAACACATAGCCTGGGGCTCAAGACTTACCAAAAAAAAGGTAAAATTCTTCTAGAAACAATTTATACCAATAATGCCAAATATATTTCAACAGGCGAGCCTACCTACTGGCCAACAGACCCGCGCAAAGTGCCAGATCTTATTGATTTCTGTGTTATTAAAAATGTAAATATTAATAACTTTTCGATAAAGTCGCGCTTTGAGTTATCTTCAGATCACTCACCAGTTCAACTCGATTACATCGAAACGCTTGCCACAAACAAGCCGACGCCCAGCCTCTATAACCCAAAAACAGATTGGCAAGCGTACAAAGAACTCCTTAACATATACTTACGTTTGGACATTGCACTAAAATCTCCAAATGACATAGAGAGCTCCGTAATTTATTTTAATGATGCCGTAGCTGAAGCGGCAATTAACTCTACCCCGCATTTAATTCAAAGGGATACTAAAAACTTGTTTACACCTGCTTCAATTCGAAATCAAATAGAGAATAAAAGAAGACTTAGGAAAATCTGGCAAACTACTAGATGTCCCGAAGATAAAAAGAGACTTAATCGGGCAATAAGGGATCTAAAATTAAAGCTTAATCAGAATAAAAATAAAAATATAGAAAATTATCTGACTAATTTAAGCCCAACCAGAGACACAAATTTTTCCCTATGGAAAGCCACTAAAAAACTCAGAAAATCGACAACCTTTACCGCACCATTAAGGAAACCAGATGGTACTTGGGCTAAAACAGAACGCGATAAATCGACCCTACTAGCTGACTTTTATGAAAATGCCTTTACAAATGACACACAAACCTGTTATAATAATTCAGAAACCTCTAGCAACTCACAAAATATCAAAATTAGATATGTAAGTACTAAGGAAGTTAAAAATATGATCGACAATATCAAGGCTAACAAGTCACCTGGCTATGACATGATAACTGGAAAGTTGCTTAAAGAACTTCCTATAAATGCTATTTATTATCTGCGGAATATGTTTAACGCAATAATAAGACACAAATATTTTCCCAAGACGTGGAAGGTAGCAGAGGTCATAGCTATTCCAAAACCTGGTAAAGATGCCACAAGTGCAGCGTCTTACCGTCCGATAAGCCTTCTTCCAATACTATCAAAAGTTTTTGAAAAATTATTCCTTAACAGACTTCAACCCATCCTTGATAATAGCTACATCATACCTGACCATCAGTTTGGGTTTCGGAAACATCACTCAACCATTGAACAAATTCATAGAGTAGTTAACAAAATTTCTAGAGATCTAGAAGATAAAAAGTATTGTATAGGAGTATTTCTTGATGTTGAAAAAGCTTTCGACAAGGTATGGCACATTGGTCTATTGTATAAATTAAAAAAACTACTTCCACCAGATTTTTACCACATGCTTAAAAGTTACATATCTGATCGACACTTCTATGTAAAAGTTAAAGACGCTCACTCTACAATAAGGCCAATTAAAGCAGGTATACCTCAAGGTAGCGTTCTTGGACCACTCTTATACGTCCTTTTTACACAAGACTTACCTATCCCAATAGAACCCTCTTCTATGATAGCAACTTTTGCAGATGACACAATTCTTCTTTATTCACATAAAGACTTAGCTACAGCCTCTAATAAGCTTCAAAACATACTTGATAACACCAAAAAATGGTTTGACAAATGGGCCATAAAAATTAACGAAAACAAAACTACACAAGTTATCTTTACAACCAAAAGAGTTTTCGTGCCCATTCCTTTAAAAATAAATAATGTAGACATACCTATTGAGAAATCGGCCAAATACTTGGGAATTCACTTAGACAATAAACTGACTTGGAAGTTACACATAGAAAAAAAGCGAAATCAAATGAAAGAGAAATGTCGTCAACTGAGCTGGCTTATGAACAAAAAATCGAAGCTCTCTATGAGCAATAAACTTCTATTGTACAAAAGCATCATAAAACCAATTTGGACTTACGGCCTTCAAGTTTGGGGTACATCTAAAACATCAAACATCAATATAATACAAAGGCAGCAGTCAAAAATACTTCGACAAATCACAACAGCGGAATGGTATATTTCTAACGCAGATATACACAGAGATCTCAAAATACACACCGTTAAAGAAGAAATAGTAGCAGTTAGTAGAAGTTACCACACCAGAATCCTGTCACATTCAAACAACGAGATGAGTAACTTACCCATACTTGAGTTAACTACTAGACGACGTCTAAAAAGAATCCGACCAGCTGACTTACCGAACTATCAATAAACGCAAATTTATTTAATTAAGAAATTGTTATTCACGATTTTTCACGATGATTCATAGATCTATTTTTTGTTTTTAATTATAATTTAAAGAAATTGTTCTTTTAAATTAATTAAATTCCTATATCGATGTTATAATATGTACTAAATGTTGTTGTAGACAGATGTACAAAATTAATCATAGGAAAAAAAAAAAAAAAAAGATCTTACCTTACTGGTAGATCTTTCTACGTTAAATGCGGCGAGGAGAGCTCAGCAATAAGAGAAGGCAGAGCTGGAGTCCCACAGGGAAGTGTCCTGGGCCCGACGCTATACACTCTGTATACAGCAGATATGCCAACCATCAGAGACTCTAGAATGCTCACTGCCACTTATGCCGATGACACCGCCTTTTTGGCCAATGATAAGTCCCCACTCGTGGCGTCCAGCATAATCCAAACTCAGCTGGACCGCCTAAACACATGGCTAAGATGGTGGAATATCGTAGTCAACCCAGACAAATCCACACACATTACGTTTGCCCTGAGAAGAGGAGACTGCCCTGCCGTCAATCTGGATGGCGTTGCCAACCCTGCAGCGTTGCCATACCCATACCCTGGTTTAGGCGCATAACCTGGAGAAGCACTCACAAAAAAACTGAAGAAGGAAAATTAAAAGGTCACCATCAAACTAAGGGTCAAACTGCTAGAAAGCCATTTAAACCATGTGAACGATATGGTAGAATAAGCAACTAGGATCAAGTCTTAAACAAGGTTCTTTGTATTTTTTCTGAGGCCCACCCATATTAAAAAAAAATAAAAACGGAACTAGAATAAGCCAGGAGGTAGGCTCACTAAAGCATATCTGGATAGGCTGGACAACCATGTCAACCCTCTGGCCATAAACCTGCTGGATAACAGTACAACGACTCGGCGACTGAAGAGGTTACACCCCCTGGTTTTGCCATACATATAAACTTTTAAATCCTCCTCCCTCCTCCATCACCCCACCCTTTTTAAACCCCAATTACAACTCCCAAGTCATGGAATACAACATATTATATAGAAAGTCAATGTTATGCATTACAATTCGCTGATAGTCCCCTTAGGGACTGATTGCAAAAAACAAAAAAAACTGATGATTTTCATTATTTACATCGACATTGAAAGAGAAATGCCTATAACGTTTCAAAACGGAAGATGATTTCTGGAAAATCAACGAGCCTTGGTTGAACGGAACTTTCCAACATCCTATAAAATCGTTGAATAGACCTGGGCGGTCTTTGAAATCTTTAGAAAAATCGACTGAACGAAGGTAGGGTCGAAATACCGAAGAAATACGGTCAACTGATGACGTCATTGCCCACGCTAAATAAGCTCATCCGTTCCGGACGTTACGTTGTCGACTTTCTATTCTATCAAAATTATAAAGGACTTATTAATTTGACATAACAAGTTAAATATAGGAATACATTCATAAGTCAGAAGGGGCGTAGCAGTCCTAATAAAAAATTGTTAATAACACGTAGTTTTGGCGAGAACCCAACATTTCACTGTAAATGACGTTCTGACCTATAATAAACCATACCAACCTGCGGCCCAATCTTGAGTTTTTTAATGGAATGTTTTATAAATATATGATATTTTTTAAAAATTATTTGAAGCAAATTAGAGCGGTTATAAATTTTTTCATAAATGTACAATTTTTTCTTGGATTAGCCGATTCAAAAATTGATGTGTTTATTATTTTTTTTAAACCCTGAACCCAAAGACTATAAGAGATAGAGCTTCCACATTCGAAACTTAGTCTCTCCTAAGCCGTGAAGTTTGCACTTTCAAACGGTACTTCTCTAAACCCATTTTAAAGGGTACCTCACCTCCCATATAAATCTATCCCAACATTTTGGGTTTTAGCAAAAAGTCCATTTTCTTATTCAAGGAAGTTTAAAAAAAAAAGGCCCATGTTTCGGAATACCCTAATATGGGTGCAAAAAATTTTAGGTATAGCCCCATACAAATTTACACAAATTTCAAGTTTATGTTTGAAAATTCAATTCAATAAGGTATATTACTATGATAGGTACAGGGTATCTTGCAGTCGAGGACACTTGACTCCAGTGTTATTTTTTGTTTTTTTCTAAATTATTATATGTATATGAATTAAGGCACTAAACTACGTACCGTCTCAGTGGTTTTCTCTAAACGAACTCCATTTTGCCACCAAGTAATTACAGCTGGTGGTCGTGAACCAGCACTTTGGCATAAAAGGTCATATCGTCTTCCAGCTGATAACGGTTGATGAGCTCCGAGCAAACGAATATTTAATGGAGCAACTGAAAAAAAACAAGAACATTAATCAAAGTTAGAATATTTTAAAATCTTATTATTGTTAAATAATTCCAATATTATTTATCGTTTTTCCTATATGTATTCCTTAAGAAATTTGGTGTACTGGCTTTGGTGTACTGTGTATTTTTAAGGTATAGCCCCCATACAAAACTACAGCCTATTGTTGAGTTTTTGTATGAAAATTGTTATTATGCCATCCTATATACTACGGATATGTGCGGCCACCAACCATTTTGCTGAATATTATGAGTTATTAAAGGTTGACAAGGTCTACAAAAAGTGCACGATTTTGTTGTAACTAAAAGTACAAAACAACAAAATACACATGCAATACTCAAATCGAACAACATACACAGTATGTTTAATGAATAAGGGGACTTTTTGTTTAAATCATGGAACACGTAACGCCATCTATTGAACGTTGATAACATAAGAAAGGTACAGGTTCTCACCTTTCAAACGTAGCCAACATCTTGTAAATTGGTTGATAGGTAAAAAAGTTACTCGCTTTGATGAAAAAACAGGTTTGTGTCATCGAGCACCCTCCGTATTGTCCTGATCTATCACCATGCGACTTTTTGCGATTTTATAAATTAAATATAACGAGTGCACAAACTCGAATTTATTCCACTTTTGAATAATACAATTTATTAAACTTTAATAAAAACGTTTGTGGATGCAGTTGCGTACGCGGGGAGTTGTAAGTTTACACTAACACAATACAAAATTAACTTAATCTCAACAACCAAAGAGAGGCAGGAGAGCAAGACGATCGGCAAAGCAAGCGCCCAATTTTGGGGAAAAATAAGTACACCACGAATTCAAAATTGGCGTTAACAATCTCTGTTATACTTAGCAGTTTCCTAAATAAAACTAAGCTAATTCGAGAACTCCAACTTAATTGAACCGTTTACTTACAAAACTCTGCGAACTCTTGTGTTAAACATTGGGGATCTAAGTATCAAAAGTTCAATTATTTGTTGGAGCTTAAAATTTTTTGTAAGTGTAGGTTCAAAGATACAAAAGAGCTATGTATAAAAGATTGTAAATGACTAGTTGTAGTTCTACACATACATTTTCTACTATTTGTCCGTCTGTCAACATAACTTTTTGTAAAATGTAACTCAACCATTATGTATAAAGTTTCCATTTTTTCTTTAAAAATTTAATTTGAGCAATAATTAAGACTGTACTACAATCAATTAATATGTGAAGAGTATTCAAGTTTTGGAATTACCAAATGTTAACATTTTGTCTTGTTTTTTCTGTACAAATAAAACAGGGTCCTGCACTCGGAGCAGTTGTCAAAGTGGCATCATCAATCTATAAGTCTATAACTAAACAGGGGGATTACATGTAGTATTTTGAGTGCACGTGCCGTAACTGTTGTGGTGCTAGAAATGTGTGATTATAACCTCCTCGTGGTGGTCTCCGGTAACAGGTTTGGTAGTAAGGTCAAGTCTCTGCTACAAGCCTGGCTAATAGAATCGTCCGAGGAAAAGTGGTTAGATGAAATGCTGCAGCGTGGGCATCAGAGTAAGCTGGTGTCCACATTGCCGCGGGACTCTTCTGACCATTAACTAAACCCCTAATCCAAGGTGGAAGACCACATGCTGATGTATGAATGGTTAGAAGGAATCTAACCGCTAATATGCGGATTCTGGATACCTTCCGCCTTCCAGTTTCATTTAGACTTACTGTGTTAACGGTGCTCTGACACAGGTTGACTTACTTTCCCGTTACAAAAGATCTTACTTATGGATAAACTAAATGTAAACAATAATATTAGGCTCTAAAAGCATCAAACTGTGGACAGACAGCTAAGCATGGGTGCATCTACTGAACCAACTCCAGCTGTAACGCTGGATATTCTTCTTCTCATGAAAGGCATTGAGGTCCTAAACAAACCTGACTTGTCGAGAGCTACTCATCAGAAAGACAGAAATGAAGTCACCGAGGAACTTATGTCCTCAGACTCCGAATCTGACATAACAATTGTGGAAGTCCCTCTTCATGTCAATTCAGATAAAAACACTAGTAGAGCCCAATCTGAACCTTATTTTACAATCTTCACTTCGAAGGAACGACGGATCATCAAGAAAGTTTGCTCTGAAGAGAACACTCCTGGTATTCATCCCAACAAAAAAACTAGGCCTGCTCAAGGAACAGTGAAAGGCACTTATAGCCTTGAAGCGAGTAGCGTTAAAATTGGTTTTTTTTTTCGACTACAACAAACAGCCCTTGCAGCAGATCAAATGGAAGTTCTCCAAGAGGCTATAATCGATGCCACCATCGAGCAGCCGACAGAGAAGGTGAAGCTGGAGTTCGAAGGATGTATACCAAGAACTGGATGGCCTCTTCCCGTCTGTTCGAATGCAGACACAACAGCATAGGTTCGGGACAACGTTGGGCACTTCACGGCCAAGGTGAGTATTGCATTCAGATTGCTTGACGGAAGTGATTTCCCCAGTTCACACTTGGTCAGAGGCTATTTTCTGGCAAATGAAAAAGTTCTCGGGAGCATTGGAGCGCAGAATCAACTCAACACTGCGTACTAGCATCTTGTTCAACGCACAGTCCAGGGCCCGCAACTGCATTTGCTGTTTGCTTTGGATCATGAACCATGAAGGCCCTAAAAGAGTAGAAATGGGCTATTGGGGGCAACCACCAGATAAAGCAGATTGTTCGCCAAGAAAGAAATCACCCTTGTGCTCATCCAGGAGCCTTGGGTTCTGGCAGAATATGTGGGCCTAATTGCCACATGAGTAAGCTTACTTAAAATCTATGGGAGAAGCCACCTAAGTCGGCTCTTCTAATTGACAACACCGTAAAGATTTTACCACTAACAAACTTTATTTCTAGAGATCAAACAGCTGCGTTAGTGTCATGCAGGAATCCGCCTACTTCCGGGTGACGACAATGCAATACCAACCGCTGAGGTCCAATTGGATGCGATGTAAACAGGCAACACATTGTCAGGGGGAGCAATTAAAACAACAACAGAGGTTAGTGTCTTTTTGATAATATTATGTAAACTCCGCTGGATATTATGAATAAGGGATGAAAGCCAACTTTTATTAACGCAATTAGGCAAGAGGTTTTCGAACTCACTTTATATAGACGGGTTTTAGATGAAGCGTCACTCTCTGATCATCAACATATCCGCTTAATTTACCAGGAGCCGGAGATCTTCTCTCCAATTTCTATCTTCCAAAGTCCCCTGAAAAGATGACATTAATAGGCCATTAATAGGCCTCATGAGGGCCAGTCTTAACCTGGGATACATAACGCGGTCATGGAAGAAGATGGCCGTGGTTGTTGCGGTATATGCTGAGGGTTAAATCAACAGGCACCGCGTTCTCCAATTTGTCATAAAATCTTCTGTTTGTCTGCACATATAACAGACAGACAATTTGCAAAGTTATTTTTTTTCTTTTTTGCTTTCTTACTTTGTCTGCTAATTCTAGCAAGAAAACAGTACGGAAAATCCCTCTGCTTAATCGTAGGTTGCGAGTTCTTTCGATTTTACTGTTAATATGTATTTTATATGTAACTACAGAAGCAGTAAAAGACTTTAATTCTTTGTCTTAATTTAGTTTTAATTAGATATTAGTTGAGTGCAGTCGCAGCACAAGAGTAAGATTGTTTTTTATCATTAATTATAAATTTTATAAACAATTTAATAAAGATTTCAACGCATCACTACTCGCAGTAATAACACTGTTTTGTCTGAAGTTTGTGCTTCTATACTTGCGGCGAGCCATGTCGCAAATTTCTAAAATTACTCATTCTATACTCAAACAGCCATTCATATTTCGCACTCAATGCTGCAATCATCGGTTGTAAATTTATATGTAAAATTTCAATTAATTCATACAGAATTTTGAAACCATTTACGCTGTACTATGTCAATTTGACTTTGCTTTGTTCCACGTTTTCTGGAAGGCATAACGTAATTATTGCCTAACGAATCTACGTTGCTATCAACAAAATGGCGGAACCAAAAGCTATCAACTTACTGAAAATGTAGAAATCCGATGGTGAGTCGCAAATCAAATGTCGCTTCTAACGCCGTTCAATGCCATTCTCCGTTCACTGAAGTGAGTAACGGAGTTAGCTCGAACGTCAATTCGACTACTACGACTTCACCAATTACTTATAACGCAGCTGCTAAAAAGAACTATTTGAGAAGTAGGTAATTAGTAAATCAACTTTTTTAAAAATTGGTATTTGGATGCAGTATTAATGATACAATGGGAGACAAAAATTTGTTATTGCCTGAAGCCACCAGGAGCAATTGGCCTCGATTAAATATGGAGTCTTCAATTCCGTATTTCTAATAGTGTGCGTGCGACCTTCGGTAACATATATGCAGGTATAGGTGCCTCGCACAATGGATTACGATGTCTATAGCTTCAAGAAAACTCAAGCAGCCATCGCCGTATGCAGTTCTGAATAGTGCAGTGAAAAAATGTACACCGCTTTTCGTTCCGAATGTTTTATACTGCCACCACAGCTTTGCAATACAAGTACGCAACTGTCAGCAGAAGCGTCATCGAAATCGACGTTGTCATCGCAACAGGTAGCCTCACGAAGAGTCATCAGCAGAGATCTTCCAACATTTTCTGGTAAGCCAGAAGAGTGGCTACTGTTCAATAGCAATTACGAACAGTCCACAGAGAGATGCGGATTTAGCAACGAGAGAATCTTATTCATCTCCAGAAGGGCCTCGAAGGCAAGGCGCTTAAAGTAGTACGTGGAAAATTGATGATACCCGCCTGGTGCCTTACTCTACTTTGAGGCACTTTGAGAATGCTATATGGACGCAGCGAAATAGTTCATGCAGACTTACAACAAAAATTACGTTGAGAACCGGCCATTAAACCAAATAATTTGGATTCTGCTATCAGGCTGGCGTAGGCCGTACAACATTATTGTGCCACAATCTTTGCTGTCGGCTTACATGATTATTTGAATAATCCAACGCTGCTGAATGAATTGGTTGCTAAGATGCCTAGCAATATGAAATTGGACTGGGACATACATCGTTTAGCGACTGGTGGCGTTATTTTGGCCACATTTGACAACTTTTTAATACGGCAATGTGCGCAAGATGGTCACATCGTATGAAGTGCACGCAACCGAAGGTGAGAGCGTCCGAACCCTTAACAAGGATGATGCAATAGAAGAACTTACTACTTCAGAGCAGACATCACTGCTATCCAGGAAATGCGATGGACTGGCCATGGTTGCATTAACTTAGCAACCATTGACATATACTACAGTGGCCATGAGAGGCAAAACATATTTGGATGTGGCTTCGTGGTTGGTAGTAAACTATGCAGACTCGTCTCCAGGTTTACAGCTGTAGATGAACGTCTCGCCTCGATACGCATTAGAATTAATTTTTCAACTTATATGTGTACACGCCCCGACAAATGTTAAAGATGAGATGAGATCGCCGCCCCAAGCATGACATCAAAATTGTCATCGGTGATTTCAACGCACAAATTGGGATAGAAGAACTCTTTCGCCCTACCATCGGAAAATATAGAATACATGACACCATCAACACTAATGGAGAAAGGCTAATTGACTTTCCTGCGGGCAGAAACATGATCATAAGTAGTACCAGATTCCCAAGGCAACGTGGCGTAGTGGCGACCTAAGTATCCGCACCCAAATAAATCACCTGGTGATAGATGCCAGGCCCTCTTCTAGCGTGCTTAATGGACGAGCGTACAGAGGTCTTAACATCGACTCAGACCACTACCTTGTAATAGCCAAGGTAGCGAGCTACCACACAACAAAAGCTACATGTTGGTAGGCTAAAGTCACAACAGACTGCCGCTGCCTTCTCAACAAGGGTCTCACATCTCCTCCGGCCTCCGACTGTATAAACGATCAGTAGAAGCGTATCTCAAACTCATTAGCCACGGGAGCCAAAGAGGTTATTTGCTTTACTAATCCTCGAAGACAGACATGGTACGATGAGGAATGTCGCGTCGCTACTGCAGAGAAGAATATAGCACGACAAAGAACTCTGCAGGCGGGAGCATCGAGCTATTGAGTGATATAGGGAGAAAAGGAGAGAGGAAAAACGGCTGATCAGACGGAAGAAACGAGAACTGGAATGGCGTGAAGTGGAGGAGATTGTGATGATGGGTAGCAGAAACGTAGACCGATGGTCATAAGCAAGGAGCTCGTTCTGCAAGAATGAACAAGGAAACATGGTAACAGATGTCCAGGAATCACTAAGGCTATTGAGGAGCCACTTCTCTACCCTACTTGGGGGCAATGTCCTGTTTCCAGTCCTTAAGATAGGAGACACTGCAGTCTGCGCAAACTATTGCGGAATAAGTCTCCTCTCTATCGCATACAAAATACTATCTGGCGTAATAAGCAATAGACTGAAACCGTTCTTTGGACGTATAGTTGGACAGTTTCAGTGCGGTTTTAGACCAAAGAAGTCAACCAACGACTCCATGTTTACGCTGCGACAGATCCTGGAAAAAACCAAAGAGAAGCAAATCGACACACATCACCTATTCGTCGATTTCAAAGCCGCTTTCGACTCGCCAATCAGATCAAAGTTTTTCGAAGCATTGACTGATCTTAAAATCCCGTCAAAAATTGTTCGCATTTGTATGATGACGCTGGAAAACATCCAAAGCGTTGTCAGGGTCGGTAAACATCTCTCCGACCCCTTCGACACCAAGAGAGGCTTCAGACAGAGTGATGCGTTGTCGTGCGACTTTTCAACCTCCTGTTGGAGTACATTCTGAAACAATGCCTAAACGTCGACCGGAAGGGCTGTATTTTCTACAAAGAAATTATGCTGCTCACATGTGCCGACGACTGACTTGGACTGACAGTCAATGAGAACAAGACGAAGTACTTGGAATCCACTCGCAGACATTCGGCACGACGCAGACGGTCTTTGAGTACAGGTAACTTCACCTTTGAGGCTGTAGAAAACTCAGTATGATAAGTGTTTAACGAACGTCTTCCTTTTGTAAAGGTTGTAACAAACCCTCCTCTTTGCCTCGTTTATTGTTACAAAGAATACAATCAATGCAGCACTCGATATATTTTTATATCTCATCATGTACATTCGGTGTATAGTACTTTTTACAAATTAACTTTTTCGTCTTTTTGGCTGCAAAATAACCTCTGTCATGTGCACAACTTAAAATCTGTCTTGCATCTCACTTAGAACAACTATTAGCTTTGCATCGTCGATCAGTTTGTACAAAGCATCAGCTTTTAAACAATAGTCGTCGTAATACGTTTTTTAACATTGACAACTTCTTTTATAGCTCTTATTTTATCATCATGCGCCGGAGCATTTTTAATACCGATACTTATATTTCCTTCTAATCATCCGGTCAAAATGCTTACTACGTGTACCCGAACGATGTACAACTGTGTAGTGGTACTCCTCTAGAAACAAAATCCATCGTGCCACTCGTGTGCAGTCTGTCATTAACTTGAGGTGTAATTCCAAAAGATACACCTTAAACTTCGTCAAAGCCTCAATCACCGCTAAAATTTCTAACTTGTAGCTGCTATATTTTCGTTGAGCGTTGGAAGTATTTTTTGACATGTAGTGCACGAGGTGAAGCCGTCCGTCATCGGGCGACTTCTGTAGCAATACTGCGCCAAACCCGTCCAGTATGCACCTCAGTCAGCAGTTTCTTATAACACGATAACAGCTTTTTTGGCTTCTATGATCATAATAAAATTTTTATCATTCTTTATGAAATCAGTTAATCGCTTCAAAATATATGCATTGCCTTCTATAAATTTACGAAAATAACCCGTTAGTCCCAAGAAACTCGAAAGTTCTTTATAAGTTTGCAGCATTTTAAATTGAGAAACTACATCAATCTTCTCTGGCGTTGGAAATAGTATTTTGATTTCAATAATATGGCCAAAAAATTGTATACGTCTTTTAAGCAAATTAAATTTTTTCAGATTCAGCTCCAGACCAAAAGTTTATAACTTCTTTAGCACCGCCACTTCATCGACCTTGGATGGTATAATCACGTTGTCAATGTAGGGTAAGGCAATACCCTTGCATGTAAGCTGTAGAAAAACAGCATTAACATGTAGCTGGAACACGTCTGGTGAGTTTGATAAGCCAAAGGAAACCTTCTGAAATTGGTATTGACCATTCTGCGTCACGAAGGATATGAGTTTTCTACTCGATTCTGCTACCGGCACATGGATAAGGGGCAAGGAAAGTGATCCTTCACAATTACCCTATTTATACGCCTGTACTCTACGCACAGTCTTGGTGATCCAACACGCTTCTGAAACAAAACTATCGGGCTTAAATATTCCGACTCTGATTCCTCAATTACGCCTGTCAGTAGCCATTCGCCTATTTGCTCATCAACATTGTGTGTCTCGATAAATGGAAGTCGTCGTGGTCGTGCAAATATTGGGGTTTCATCTTTCAGAGTTATGTGCATATAAACATTTATTGTCGTTGATACAGCCGGCTTATGATTTGAAATTATTGCGCGTACCTCTTTTTTTAACTATTTCACTTGCCGCTTCATCAATATCTGGTTCGTCGTATGCCATTTTGGCAATTTTCCTTTATTGTTTTACGAACATGAACACCTTTGCGATTAAACAAAATCTCAGCAACTAAGCAAAGCTCTTCACTAATTATTAATTTCAAATCCGATCAATTCGAACAATACAAAAATTATCACAAATTCACCATCGTCAATTTTAATTTCATATCTATCATTTCATATCGTTTAATAAACTCCTGCTCATACCCATCACCCAATGCACAAAATCATTTTTTAACCCGAATTTATGCCCTTTTGAATAGATTGCACAAAAATTATTATTTTTAAAATAAGTACTCGGCATATTACATTGATCTGGGTTTTTATACCCGTCACACATAGTATAAAAGGGTATATTCAGTTTGTCAAAAAGATTGTAGCGCATGAGTCACCGTAGACCCCTTAAAGTATATATATTCTTGATCAGATCGATGAGACGAGTCGAGTCGATCTAGCCAAGCCTGTCTATCCATCTGTCTGTTTATTTTAACGCGATTTACTCGGAGATTACTGGAGATATTTAGCTTAAATTTGAAACTTAAGCTTTTCTCGGGAACGACTATGTCAAGTTCGAAAATGAGACCACTAATATCATCCAATATCAAAACCAGGGTACCATGCCTATTTTTAGGTATAAGCCCCATACAAAATAACTGCCCATTTTCGAATTTTTGTACGAAATTAGGCATTATCTATTAATGTATTCAATCCAAATTGGGTAAGACACTTCTAATATGGGCATAGGCCCCACACAAGCTTATCGATTATTTTACAATTTTTTTTTAATAATTCAATGTTTTGCTTTAAATTTGAAACCAATGATATTTCTAAACTTGAGTTTTATCAGACTATTGACCCAGTCCCCATTCTATCTCGAAATTTTATTTAATCTTCTGATAATAACACATAGATTATTTAAAAATACGTGTGTCGCGTATTTAAACTTCGGTTCCACCGAAGCGATAAATTGACTGCCATTTCATATCTATTTTTTTTACGGTGCACAATAATAAAACCATTGACAAATATAAATAAATGTTAAGTAATTAAATAACTCACAATTCATGTCGATTTGAGCAACTGCCTCCACTATTGAGGCTCTTGGATGATTTGCTGCTCTGCATGTCAGTCTTGAATTGAGATCCTCCCTCCCAAGAGGACCCTATTGTGATTTCGCTTTGAACTATTTTTCCTTCAGAAGCGTAACCGGCTACAGATGCCATTTGAACGCCGTCACGAAACCAATTCGTTGTTGGAGTTGGGTTTCCTGTAAAAAAAGTTTAAATTTATAAATATACATATAATGTTCACTCGTAAACCAAATGTTGTATATACCTCCAATTACTTGGCATTTAAGCGAAATAATATCGCCTTCACTATATGGTCCCACAACTGTTGATCGCTCTACATTCATATCATCGCGAATAATTACTTGCTTTGGCGGAGCTATAAAATAAAAAGATTTATAAATAAAAAAAAAAACATTTTAAATATGTGTTATACATAGTATGTGTTGCCGACTTGTTTCTGTCTAAATCCTATTTATCAATTTTAGTTTCACTGCTGCAGATCTTACTTCTTAATAATTTCACGGAGCTTGATAAGAAGAAAAATGCAGTTTTACTTTTCTTCCGAGTTGACTTCTTTCTTTATTCAAAGTTGCAAACGAAGTGAATGTATAAAACATAAGAAGAAAAGGTTGAACTTAGTATAGTGCAAAGTCAAGAGAGAGAGCAACTAGTGTTGAGGTATATCATTATGTATGTTACAAATTATGTTAAATCGTTACAAATGCAAATATTACAATATATCCTATGACATTAGTAATGCAATGTATTAAATATACTACTTATTTGATAAATGACGCTATTCTCCTCCAACATCCTCCCCCCGTTGAAAGGCCTTACTTTCAAACAAAAATTTTTCAAACTGAAGAGGTGCAATTTTGTGTATTGGGCGTCGTAGCGTTCCCCTTTCTATCTTAAGGTCGACGACTCGAACCTTTCCATCGGTACCCGATATGGCTGATACAACTCTCGCTAGCTTCCACTGTTGAGGTGGCATGTTATCCTCATGCACAATAACCAGTTGACCAACTTTGATGCTAAGCTGAACCCTTGTCCATTTAACCCGTTGCTGAAGAGTGTGGATATAGTCTCCATGCCACAAAACCCAAAACTGTTGCTTGAGATACGTTATTCGTTGTCATCGATCAAGATACCGAAACTTTGTGTCCATTTCGCTATTCTCACTTCTAACATAGTTCTCTTCGGGTGCAGATACCAAACAACATCAAATTAATAAATGCGCTGGAGTAAAAGCTCCCACATCGTTCGGAGGGATGAAACACAATTCGAATCCTTTGGCAGCGCTACACGTTCTCAGCAAATCTAGTTGATCTTCGTTTAGTGAGCGATTCTTGAAATCTGCCATCTTTGAAGCGGCGCCAATAAAATTTGTTGCATTATCGCAGAACAATCGTTGAGGAATTCCAGGTCGAGCTATAAATCTTCGAATACAAAGTAAGAATGCATTAGTCGATAATTCTGAAACTAGTTCTATATGAATCGGCTTTGTTGCGAAACACACGAAGATTGACGCATACGTTTTGTATGGCGGTTTGCCTCGAATCTTGTAAGAGGTATGGAAAGGTCCACAAAAATCTACGCCTGTAGGCAAAAATGGACGTTGAGCACGAAGTCGATCAGCCGGTAGGTTCCCCATAACTTGTTCCATGAGGCGTGGTTTATATTAGAAACATTGAGTGCACTCACGCACAACTTTTCTTATTAATTGTCTAGCGTTGACAACCCAAAACTTTTGACGTAATATACTTAGCAGAATTCTTGGTGTTGCATGAAGATTCTTTCTGTGCAAAAATTCAATATACCGACTAGTAAATATGTGTTCCTTAGGTAAAAGTGACATTGACATTGCAAACTTGGTTCTGTTTTATAATGTACCCTTTGAATATGAGCAATTATTCTCCAAAAAGTAATTTCCAACTCCTTTGCGTTAATATGTAGAACATTTGTTGGTCTCAACAATGCATTTGGTTTAATTTTATTAAAACAGCGATACACATATGTTAATATGCGTAAAATACGAATTTACGTAGAACAGCGGCTTATTACTGAATCAAGAATTGACTCATTCTTTTGAATCCATTAAAAATTCTGGTCCCGTCAGCCACATGTTTGTAAAAAGCTCAGAGGAGCGGCATCCTCGTGATACTATATCTGCCGGGTTCTTAGCTGAAGGTACATGTTTCCATTCAATTATTTCGGTTGTATGTTCTTGCAATTCTGACACCCTATTAGCCACAAAGCATTGTAGCGATGAGGCATGCATTTTAAGCCATTGAAGCACGATTTTCGAATCCGTCCAGAAGTATACCTGGCTGATGTAATCATTAAGTTTACTAGAAAATTTGCGACATATTCTGCTAAGTAACAAGGCGGCACATAGTTCAAGCTTGGGCAACGATTGAACCCTTATTGGAGCCACCTTCGATTTGGCTATTAACAAATTTGTTTTAACACCTTCTTCTAGCTGTGTGCGCACGTATAGACAGCATGCATACGCCCGCTCAGATGCATCTGCAAAACTATGTATTTCGCATTTATACTTTGTTGATGTAAAAACATATCTTGGAATCTGAAGATTTGATATTCCGTGTAAGTTCGCAAAAAGATTGATTCAAATATCGCGTAAAGTAGAATTTATTTGGTCGTCCCACCCAAGTTCATTGAGTGTGAGATCTTGCATAAAAATTTTACAACGTATTAAAATTGGACTTATTAAGCCTAATATATCATATATTTTTGCAATTGTAGATAGTATTGATCGACGTGTAAATGGTTCTGACATTTCGAATTGGTAATGAAATACAAAAACATCTAAGTTAGGCTGCCATGTTAGCCATAAAGTTTTTGTAAACTCATTTTCAGAAACTTTAATTGACACCTCGGTTTCAGATGCTTTTGCTAATAGTTTTGAATTACTGCTGAATTTCGTGAGCTGCAGTCCGGCTCGTGATAAAATTTCTATAATTTGATGCTGTTTCTTTTGTAGTTCTTCAATCTGGTCTGCGCCAGTAAGTAGATCGTCTACGTATAGATCGCTGCGCAATACAGCAGCACTAATTGGGAATTCACTTTCGAACTGATACGATATGTAATGTAGTCCCATTGTCGCTAAGAATTGAGAAGAAGACATACCATATGTGATTGTGTTAAGTTCGTACGTTTGAACCTCACTTTGTGCATTTGGTCTCCAGAGTATTAACTGGTAGCCTCTATCTCGTTCGTCGACCAAAAATTGAAGATATATCTTTGCGATGTCTCCTGTCAATGCAAACTTATTTAATCGAAATGATAACAATGTAGTTATCAACTCCTGTTGTATCGTAGGCCCTACCATAAACAACTCGTTCAATGATTGCCCAGAGGTAGTTTTGGACGAAGCGTCAAAAACCACACGCAATTTTGTCGTTAGGCTCTGCAGCCTTAGTACGCAGTGATGTGGTATGTAGTAGTGTGGTTCCAGTTGATCTGTCACAGTACGAATAGTCATGTGTCCTATAGCAATGTATTCGTTCATGAAATCGACATATAAGTCCTTAAGTTGATCGTCGCGATCGAGTTTACGTTCTAGCAGTATAAAACGTTTATATGCGTTGTGGAATGAATCTCCTGGAGAATCCTTAAATGGTAGCCGCACCGTTATGCGACCATCATCTCGTGTGGTAGCTGTTTTGAAAAAATGTTTCTCACATCTTTGCTCTTCTTCATTGAATATTGGTGGTACTGTCTTATAGTTTTCAATTTCCCAGAATTGTTGTAATAGACTATCAAGTGGACACAATTCTTGTGTGATATTGCAAGTGTACACTTATGCATAGGACTTACAGCAGTGCTTTCCACCTACGATCCAACCGTATGCTGTATTGAGTTAACATGACATGGTTTCACCAAAACTGTATTTGCCATCTCGAATTGCTTCAAAGAAGCCTTCTGTGTTGATTAAAACATCAATTCTTTTAGATTTCATGAAATATGGATCAGCTAAAACAACGTTGTTCGGCAGACTCCAGTTCGATAATTTAATGTTTTCTTGCGGTTGTGTTATGCAGATTGTTTTAATAACCGCAAATGTCGAAGACCATTCAAAATCATCAATGCGTGATTTTAACGAAGCAAAAACATTGCTTGCCCGTGTGGTGAGCGGGCGGTCAAGATTACTACCACAGCAGGCTCAGCTTGACGTAAGAGTCGTCTAAAGAGCGAGTGGTTTACAACGACGTAAAATCATAGAACCCGTGAGACACACACAGAACAAAGTGTACCAAATGCAAAGATGGCTAGTATGAACAAAAATACTCCAGGTGGCAGACACAGATGTGAAAATCCACCCCTGGATAATTCCGCGGCAGGGGCAAGGATTCTGGAGGAGCCAGCTACCATTAAAGCACATAAAAAAGTCGATCCCCGAAAACGATACAAGGATCACGACATACGTATGTGCACCTGGAACGTCCGAACCCTTAACGGGGTGGTGCAATGGAAGAACTTACTACCACTCTTAACAACTTCAGAGCAGACATCACTGGTATCCAGGAAATGCGATGGACTGGCCATGGTTGCATTAACTTAGCAACCTTTGACATCTACTACAGTGGTCATGAGAGGCAAAACATATTCGGATGTGGCTTTGTGATTGGTAGTAAACTACGCAGACTCATCTCCAGGTTTACAGCTGTAGATGAACGTCTCCCCCTCGATACGCATCAGAGCTCAATTTTTCAACATTAGCCTTATATGTGTACACGCCCCGACAAATGTTAAAGATGAGATGGAGAAAGACGAGTTCTATGAGTGATTAGAAAGCCTCTACGATCGCCGCCCCAAGCATAACATCAAAATTGTCATCGGTGATTTCAACGCACAAATTGGGATGGAAGAACTCTTTCGCAAACCATCGGAAAATTTAGCCTACATGACACCACCAACAGAAATGGAGAAAGGCTAATCGATTTTGCTGCGGGCAGAAACATGATCATAAGTAGTACCAGACTCCCAAATCTCGAGACTCACAAGGCATGTGGTGATTGTTGCCAGGCACTCTTCTAGTGTGCTTAATGTACGAGCGTACAGAGGTCTTAACGTCGACTCAGACCACTACCTTGTTCTAGCCAAGGTGCGTACTAGACACAGCACAGCGCACGCCAAGTGAGCTACCTTACAATTAAAGCTACATGTTGGTAGGTTAAAGTCACAACAGACTGCCGCTGCCTTATCAACAAGGGTCTCACATCTACTCCAAGAGAATCCTCCGGCTTCCGAGTGTATAAACGATCAGTGGAAGCGTATCTCAAGCTCCTTAGCTACGGCAGCCAAAGAGGTTATTGGATATACGAATCCTCGTAGCCAGACATGGTACGATGAGGAATATCGCAGCTGTTGTTGAGCGATCGCCTGATCAGACGGAAGAAACGAGAACTGGAAAGGCGTGAAGTGGAGGAGATTGAGATGATGGGTAGCAGAAACGTGGCCCGTGGTTTTTATCAAAAAATCAAACGTATGACCGATGGTCATAAGCAAGGAGCTTCGTTCTGCAAGGATGAACAAGGAAACATGGTTACAGATGTCCAGGAATCACTAAGGCTATTGAGGAGCCACTTCTCTACCCTACTTGGTGGCGATGACGGCAACAATACCGCTGGTGGAGATGATGAAAATCTGGGTCCTCCGGATGATGGTGGGATTCCTATGGAGCCACCAGACTATAACGAGAAGTCAACCAGCGACTCCATATTTACGCTGCGACAGATCCTGGAAAAAACCAAAGAGAAGCAAATCGACACACACCACCTATTCGTCGATTTCAAAGCCGCTTTCGACACGCCAGCCAGACCAAAGATTTTCGAAGCGTTGACTGATCTTAAAATCCCGTCAAAAATTGTTCGCCTCTGTATGATGACGCTGGAAAACACCCAAAGCGTTGTCAGGGTCGGTAAAGATCTCTATGACCCCTTTGACACCAAGAGAGGTTTCAGAAGGGGTGATGCGTTGTCGTGCGACTTTTTCAACCTCCTGATGAAGTACATCCTGAGGCGATGCCCAAACGTCGACCGGACGGGCAATATTTTCTATAAAGAAACTATGCTGCTCGTATATGCCGACGACATAGACATTATCGCAAAAATGCTTGAGCGATCACCGGCGCGTTCTTAGACATCGAAAAACAATGTCGTCCTATGGGACTGACGGTCAACTAGAACAAGACGAAGTATCCACTCGCATCCAATCTGTACGTCGCAGACGGTCTTTAAGCACAGGAAACTTCTGCTTCGAGGCTGTAGAAAACTTTATTTATTTAGGCTCAGATGTAAACAACAACAACATCATAAGTCAGGAGATTAAACGAAGAATCACTCTTGCGAACAGTAGCTATTTTGGTCTCGGTAAGCAGATGCGAAGTAGAGTGCTGTTCAGAAAAACAAAGATTAAACTCTACGAGACGCTGATAATGCCGGTCCTGATGTATGGCTCAGAAGCATGGGTCATGAGAGAATCGGATAAGTCGGCATTGGGCGTATTTGAGAGAAAGATACTTCGGAGAATCTTTGGTCCAGTTAGGGTGGAAAATGACATCCGTATGCGCACGAACGATGAGCTGTACGAGCTATATGATGACATCGACATAGTCAGGCACATCCAATACAAAAGGCTGTCCTGGGCTGGTCACTTGTGTCGGATGGACACAGAAACTCCAGCAAGAAAAGTTTGGAAGCAAAACGTGAATCAAATCGGAGGGGCGCGGCAAAGAGGACGTCTGCCGCTGCCTTGGAAGGACTAGGTACTAGATGACATCCGCAGGATCGGAATCCCAAGATGGTATGACGAGGCACTGGATTACAACCGCTGGTGCCGAATCCTATGTGATGCCAAGGCCGACAATCGGCTGTAGTGCCACTTATATATATTATATATAAAAACATTATAATTGATTCTTTTCGATGTATTAGATATGCCACTGACTTCTTGTTGAACGCGACCTTTTTCAATCTGCAAGCGTTTTGCAGTTTCCCTCTGTGATGAAGATAATTTCTGAGCATGAATCTAATAAAACGCGCACCAAGTGAAGCTTGCCATACTTGTCTTTAGTGTTAATTAGGGCAATAGGCATGACGCCTTTTCTCGAAGAACATGCCATTAGCGCGATGCTAGACTGATGCGGCTGTACTGATTGGCTCGCAATTTGAACAAATAACTGTGAGGTAGCTATTGATGCATTTGACTAAGTTGGTACGAAACAATTCGTGCTCTCTTTACATACTCATAACGTTGTTGCAATGTCATAGACGAAAACGTATTGCAACTCGATATAAAATGTTCCGATGAGATACAATGCTCACAAATTGCCCTTGTATTTACAAAAGTTTTTGAACCAGACGAGTGATTTGTGTGTAGTTTAGTTTAGGTTCACAGTTGACCTTTGGCTTTCTAAATACTGACATCGGCGTGTTATAGCATTGCAGCAATCTTCCTAAGACGGAAGTTTATCGAAACTTTGCTTTTCATCATAGCTCGCCTTTGTTTCAGCATCAACTTTTGACAGAATCATGTGTATTAAATTTCCATTCATAATATCCTCCATTGTACCCAGTGAAAGTAGCGATCCACGTATGGCAGATGTGTTATCTACTAGTTTCTGTAGAGCTGTAGCATCAGGTTGGTTAAGAGTAGGTAACGTGAATAAGCATAATATACAATCTTGAAATATGAGCACTTCGTTGTCAACCCGAACTTTCAGTCGGTCCAATGCCTTCAAATAATTTTCATTTGTTATTTGAAAGGACTGTACTACTTCCAGGGCCGGCGGTCCCTAATAAACAATTCAGCAAATAATTTAATTTATCGATTGTCGAAATGGAAGCGTCGTCATGAATAAGATTATTAAATGAGCTAATAAAACGTTTATAATTAGCGTACTTGCCATCGAAGCTCGGAAGTTTTAACTTTGGTAATCTGTTGTGGTATGTAGCTCCGAAGTTAAGCGTTTCGTTGAAACTACTATCATGACCATTGTGTTGACGTTTTGTTTGTAACAAAGACATCATATGCGCCTTGGCGTAACTGAACATTTCTTCAAGTTCAGCTCGCGCATCATCTAGACTGTATAAATTCTCTATTTGTGTTTGAATCTGACCCAATTGACGGAAATGTGCATCTAATATTTGCAGTCTACATTCGAGTATACCAGCGTCGACATTTTTTTCCATCAACCTTCGCTCTTTTGTGCAAGTTCCAAATATGACGTTCCATCGATGTCCGTTGATTACGTAGACTAATTAATTTGTCATCAATTTTCGCACCATTAACATTTGTTTGTAAATTTGCTTTTACAGAAGCTTCATCTTCATCGTTGGGCATTTTACTTAATCGTAGCACGATATTTAGCAATTGCAATTCAAATTGACAGGCACCTTTTCAACCGTTGAAGTTGAAACGAAGAGTTGAAGCACTTTCTTAAATTGAAACTAATTGAACCACACTGTTCAACTGATAAATAAGCACGTTGACTGAACGATTAGCCTTTGAACTCTATGTATGTATGTTTGTATACTAAATATGAGTTTGACGAAAAGAAACCGTTCTTTTGATGCTATGAAAATATGATTTCGCAAATAACTGGATCACTTAGCAGGCGATGAGACGATATATGTGCAGTTATCTTGCTACCTGTATGTATGTATCAACTACCGTAATGTTGACATGTACATAAGTATGTACATATATATGTACTCGCGTTTGACTTTGATGCAATGTGATGACAAAAAAAAAAAAAAAAAAAAAAAAAACTTCGATCCAACTCGTTATGATTAATACGATGAAAACAAATACAATATATGGAAGTCAACTTATCTGATTGCATAGTTGCTATCCTGTCACGGTCGCCAAAATGTTGCCGACTTGTTTCGGCCTAAATCCTATTTATTAATTTTAGTTTCACTGCTGCAGATCTTTATTCTTAATAATTTTACGGAGCTTGATAAGAAGAAAAATGCAGTTTTACTTTTCTTCCGAGTTGACTTCTTTCTTTATTCAAAGTGGCAAACGAAGTGAATGTATAAGACATAAGTAGAAAAAAGTTGAACTTAGTATAGTGCAAAGTTAAAAGAGAGAGAGAGCAACTAGTGTTGAGGTATATCATTATGTATGTTACAAATTATGTTAAATCGTTACAAATGCAAATATTACAATATATCCTATGACATTAGTAATGCAATGTATTAAATACATATACTACTTATTTGAAAAATGACGCTATTCTCCTCCAACAGTATGAAACAAGTATTGCTAGTTTGTCGAAACGTGTAAAACGAACTCTTGCTCTTGTTGCTATGCGATGCATTGGAGATTTTTGACTTTGGGAAATAATTGTTTAAGATTTTAAGGCTTTTATAAGCCAAAAAATTTGTTGAAAATTTTCAACCACTGGAACCCAAAAAAAAAAAAACAATTTGTTAGGTTTCTTAATATTAATGAAAAATGTTTCGCCACAGAAGTCTGTACCCGTAACTTTTAGTCCATAGTCCTCGAGGGTAGACGTTACTATTTTCTCAGATAGTCAAGCAGCTGCCGAAGCACTAACTTCATCAACTGTTTCCTCTAGTTAAGGTTACGGTTGTTACAGTTGTTGCTGTGAATGCTGAGAATTAAATCAACAGGCACCGCGCTTTCCTTTTTGTCCAACTTGTCAAAAACTTCTGTGCGCCTGCGCATATAATAGACTGACAATTTGCATAGTTATTTTTTTTTTTTTGCTTTCTTACTTTGTCTGCTAATTCTAGCAAGAAAACAGTACAGTAAATCCCTCTGATGCTGCGCCCGCCCATCTACTAGTTAATCGTGGTTGCGAGTTCGTTCGATTATAGAAAAAACACTGACGGATGTGCCCGATGGCCCGACAGAAAAGCTGTGTCTGCGCTGGATAGGCGATGTAACGGAGATTGAGCCAAAATCTAAGGCAGTATGTGGAACAGTCTCGGCAAGAAGTAAGAAAGCGCAGCATTACGTATTGAACAGTGAGCGCACAGTGGAATGTTTAGATCTGCCGAAGCTTTAGTCAGGAATTTCTAAAATTACACAAACATTTGAAAACAGTTCCACAATAGACGTATAGTAATGTGAAGGCACAGATTATTATCGGCCTTGATAATGTAAAATTGATTGTGCCGTACGGCTGCTCAGGAAAATGTTATAGAGGTACGTTGCTAGCTCGGATGGTCTCTATACGGTCATCAGGTTGGCAGAGCTGTAGAGTCATCGCGATTGCTACATGTTTGTCAATGCAACGACATAAAATGGAGCGTCTAAAATGCCTTGAGGCCAAGATGAATCGTGATCCAAAATTGAAATTGTTTATGATGACCACAATTCAGAGCTATGAGGAAAAGGGATACTTTCGCAAGCTAAGCCCGGAGGACTTGAAAATTAAAAAACCAACTCATGGTATCTCTCTATCTTCACAGTCACGAATCCCAACAAAATGAAAAAATCGATTCAGTGTCATTGTACGATGTTTTGCTAAAATGTCCTGATACATTGGCGTCGCTTTTGGGTGTCCTCTTCCGCCTTTGAAAACGACCCATTGTTGTATCCAGTGATATATGTGAGATGTTTTACCAGATAGGATTAATTCTCCGCTTGAAATAGATAAATTTTTTTATACCCGCCACATATAATGTGAAGGGTATATTCAGTTTGTCGGAAAGTTTGTAACGCTTTGAAGGAGACGCGTAGACCCCATAAAGTTTATATATTCTATATCATCTCGATGAGACGAATCGATCTAGCTATGTCCGTCTGTCTGTCCGTCTGTTTTTAGATATATAGATATTACACGAAATTTGGAACTTAAGCTTTTCACGGCAACGACTACTTTGTATGTTAAAACCAAGTTGCAACGCCCATTTTTAGGTGTAGCCTAATCACACATAAACTATTGAGAGTTTCCATACGAAAAAGATCAAAGTTGCAAGTCAAGTTTTAGATTTTGTTCAAAGTTGGTCAATTTGTAGTATTTGGGGGTTGTAATAGCTCAGTCAAGTATTTTTTATAAAAATTCAAAATTTTAGGAACTACGTCACTTTTGATTTTTGGCCCATTATTTTTTCAAATTCTTGCAATTTAAAGAGTTTTTAACCGATTTCAATGAAATTTATAGGGCGTGTAGAGAAAATTGTAAGGTTTTAAAAAATTTTAAACCTTTTTTCTCTGTGTGCTAATTTATATTTTTTATTTTCGTCACAATATAATGAAAGCTTATTATTTTACCTTTATTTAAAAAATCTATGGAGGGTCTTTTAGTTCTCGAGATATCGTCAAAAGAGTGTTACGCTGCACGTCTTCTATCCTATGTGCATAACGGTTTCTCAGTTTCATTTATGAACGTTACGAGCGGTTTCGTAAATGAAACGGAGAAACTAAAAAATATGAATTAGCACACAGAGAAAAACAGGTTTACAAATTTATTTTGTGTTTCTCTACATGAATTTTTAAACTATTTAAATCAACTTCAAATTTATTTAAAACCTTACAATTTTCTCTACACGCCAAAAATCAAAAGTGACGTAATTCCTAAAATTTTGAAAATTTATAAAATATACTTGACTGAGCTATTACTACCCCCAAATACTACAAATTGACCAACTTTGAACAAAATCAAAAACTTGACTTGCAACTTTGATATTTTTCGTATGGTAACTCTCTATACAAAGATTCGTGTGGCGGGTATTTATGCTTCGGTTCCACCGAAGTTAAAGTTTTTCCTTGTTATGCCTGTTACACTAGTGTAAACAGGTATATTCAGTTTGTCGGAAAGTTTGTAACGCATTAAAGGAGGCATCGTAGACCCTATAAAGTATATATATTCTTGATCACCTCGACGAGACGAATCGATTTAGCCATGTCCGTCTGTCTGTCCGTCTGTCTGTGTGTTGCTGCGCGGTTTATTCGCTCAGTTTTAAAGATTTTAAGCTGAAATTTTAAACTTAAGCTTTTCTAGGTCCTGTGTACTTTCTATGTTAAAATCAATGTGCCACGCCCACTTTTAGATATTGCTCCCATAGAAAAGAATAACATTTTGTCAAGTTCTTATAAGAAAAAAATTATTTATAAAGCAAATGGCTTCAAATATGGTACAAATGCTTCGTATATTAAGCCAAATCTTCAGTTTAAAATTGGTCCAAATCGGACCGCGAGTTGCTAAATTTTTAAGAACATATTTAATTGGTTTAATATTTTGAAATAAATGTTGTCAAATGTTGTGTAACAGGTATATAGTATAAACTTCGGTCCAACCGAAGTTAACTTTTTTTCTTGTTTCTTTTTTTTTTTATACCCTGTACCCAAAGGGTAAAGGGTATATTAAGTTTGTGCGAATGTATGTAACAGACAGAAGGAGGCAAGATAGACCCTATAAAGATATATATTCTTGATCAGCATTGGAAGGAGTCGAACTAGCTTTGTCTGTCTGTCCGTCCGTCTGTCCGTCCGTCCGTCTGTCCGTCCATCCGTCTGTCCGTCTGTCCTGCTGTCTGCCGTATGAAAACGATTATTTCGGAGACTATAAGAGGTAGAGCTTTCAAAATTGAAACTTAAACTCTCAGCCGTCAAGTGTGCACTTACAAACGGTTTTTCTCTAGACCCATTTTAAGGGGTACCCCCCATACAAATCTACCCCAAAATTTTGGTTTTTGCATAAAAACGTCATTGTTTTTTATTCTAGGAAGTTCAAATTAAGTAAAAATTATGTCTATGATAGTCCCAATAAAATATCCCAATATGGTTGGGACCAACAAAATTTTAGGTATAGCCCCCATACAAATTTACCCCAAAATATTGGGTTTTTACATAAAAACGTCATTGCTTTTTATTCTAGAAAATTTGAATTTAGTATAAATTATGTCTATGATTGTCCCAATGAAATAGACCAATATGGGTAGGCCCAACAAAATTTTAGGTATAAAACCCAATCAAAGATATACCCGTTTTTTTAAGTTTTTCTATGAAAATCCAATTCAATGATGTATGGTAGTCAAATAGAACCTAACTTAAGGTACATATAGATTGGGTACAGGGTATCTTGTAGTCGAGCATACTCGACTTCAGCGTTCTTTCTTTTTTTTTTAATTTTATTAAATTTGCTTATTTGTTTTGAGTCTGTAAAATTTTAGGGTGTTATATGTATTATATATTATTCTAAAATATATAAAATATAGTACATTCATATTAAAATATATATGTATTAGATTAAACAAATAATTAAATAAGTCAAAATATGTATTTCTTTTTATTAGCCAGCAACAAAAGCAAGTACCATGCACAAATAAGCAAATTAAATTAAATTAAAAAAAAAACAAGAAAAAACGTTAACTTCGGTAGAACCGAAGCTTAAATACCCGTCACATGAATCTTTAAAGAGTTTATGTGTAATCATCAGTGGTCACCCAAGTTTACACACAATATCAATTTCAAATTTTAAGCTAAAAATACAGATATGTATAACAACACATTTCTCGAAAATATCTGGAAATAGGCGGTAAGTTTGAATGGAAGCAACACCTAAAAATGGGCGTGGCACCATGATATTGGAAGAGTTTTTACCCAATTTGAAGTAAATTCATGAATAAATAATAACCATTTTAATACAAAAATTGGAAAATGGACGTAAAATGGATGACATTAGAAGTGTTTTTAGCCAAATTGGAGTGAATATATGCATAAATAATAACTATTTTCATACAAAAAATTGGCAAAAACGGATAGCTTATATGGGGGCTATGTCTAAAAGAGGGCGTGGCATCTTGGTTTTAACACTGGATAACAAAAGAAATGTTTTTACCCAATTGGGAGCGATTACATTCACAAATAATTAGTATTTTTATACAAAAAATGGAAAAAAAAAACGGTTAGTTTGTATGGGGGCTATACCTAAAAATGGGCGTGGCACTCTCATTCTCGAACTTAACATAGTCGTTGCCGAGAAAAGCTTAAGTTCCAAATTTCAGCTTAATATCTTTATATCTTCAACAAAAAAGAAGCCTAGAAACATACTGGCAGGCAGACGGACGGACAGACGGACATGGCTAGATCGATTCGTCTCCTCGAGCTGATCAAGAATATATATACTTTATGGGGTCTACGATGCCTCCTTCAATGCGTTACAAACTTTCAGACAAACTGAATATACCCTTCACACTATGTGTGGCGGATATAATAAAGTTCGCTTAAAAATGCTGCTGTGCCGACGGCAATCACACAAAGGCGACCTTACGCTAAGCCTTTCTGTGCATACATACAATTTTGAGTGCTGGCAATGCTAGCATGTGTAATATATCATAGGAAAACGACTAGTCTTTGATTGAAAATTTTTTAAAATATGTTCCACCACAGCTAGAACTTTGAAAATTTTATGTGTCAAAGTAGACAAACAAAGGAATATCTTACATGATTTAGAGGTGTAACTTTAAAGTATCATGGAAAAAGCATCAATTAAAATCTTTAAAAAAAAAAATTTTTATACAATTTTTGTCCGAAAAAATTTTTTACAAATTTTTAAAGATAGATATGAATTTTAAGAAAATAAAAGATTTTTCATCAAAACTTTTTTCAACTCAGTGAGCAGAAAAAAAATAAAAACTAAAAACATGTTTGTCGCTATATCTTTCTTAATATCGCCGATATCGGAAAACTAAGTACTATATACAGAAATATTTCTCAAATCAAGGGCTATCGAACCTCATTTAAGGATATTCAATATCGTTGGGGGCACTTTTTACATGAAAACCTGGCTACACCCTTTCAAATCATTATTATAAGTGATTTTAATTTGCCAGACATTAAATGGTCATTGATTAATGACTCCTTCATGAAACCATGAAATTGTTGATCGCCTACTGGACCTAACCATGTGGCTGTGTAATAACATTTTTAATAAATGTAGACGTCTTGATGTATCTTAGATGTATCCAATATTAGGATCCCTCCAATAACATTACCAGAAGACAATTTACATCCCACTTTGCAGTTTCTTTGGAGCTGGATTGTGTTTACCGCTCGGCTAGTAATAGTGGTGCGGTACATCCTGTTATATGTTTTAAAAAAACTAACTTGTCTAAATTAAACAGCTTACTTTATACAGATTGGTCAATTATTTCCGTTGGTATTGGCATCGAGGTGGCGTTAAAGAAATTTTATTCAATTCTTTATAAATATTTTGATGTGAGTGTTTCATATATCAACATATCCAATTCTACAAGCAAATTTCCTTGGTTCTTTAGTAATTTATGTAGACTAAAAAATTTAAAATCACGCGCATTAAAAAGTATAAGCGAAGTGGTTCTTCTGTAGATTTTGGTATATATTCTATTGCCCGTTCCAACTATAACTCAACATATAGACGGTGTTACGCAAACTGTTTACTGAAAGTTAAAAACAATATACTTAACGATCTTAAAAGCTTTAAACTAATTTAGACAAATTAGAAAAAATAAAAGCTTTTTAAGTTTGTTCATGGCAAACGTAAAAATTTATCGTTTCCTTTAAACTTTTTTTCTCGACAGTAATATAGACTCTTAGGTATCGGATCTTTTTTGTCTCTTTCTTTCAATCAACATATGAGCCGTTCAGTGCACACATCGATTAACTCCATAATACAAAAAGTTGAGAAAAACGATGATGTAATGTATATTGTTTTTTGAAATTCCTCTGATAATATGAATTCAAATAAATAATATTCTCATCTATTCTCTTTTCATTCTTCCTGAAAATTTATAAAAAAAATCCTTTATTAACACTGCATTTTATTATTGTAATTAAATTTTAATACCAGTTTTGTAAATTAAACTTATAACGCTTTTGAAATTGAAATTTGTATAGTTCAAGCAACTGTTTTCTGTTGAATGTTGTATAGTAAATAAATAAATACAGCAAAATATACCCGCAATACAAATAGTATGAACGGGTATTATCAGTTTGTCGGAAAGCTTATAACGCATTAAAGGAGTCATCGGAACCCCATAAAGAATATATATATTCAGGTTCAGCTCGATGTGACGAATCGATTTAGCCATGTCCGTCTGTTGCAAAGTGTTTTACTCCGAACGTTTGTAATATATTGACCTGAAACTTATAACTAAATCTTTTGTTGGTCGTAGGTGGTTTGAATGCCATACAAACCTACCGCCCATGTTGTGTCTTAACACCAAACTTTGGTTGTACCGGCTCGTTGACCCCACCAAACTACTCTGCGTCACTAATGATAAACTGTTTAAAGTTTCGTGCGACGGGTATTTAAACTTCGGTTTTACAAAAATTATCGTTTTTCCTTCTGATTGTATTTATTGTAATTTTTTATGAGTTTGTAAATAGTTTATCAACCAAGTTGCGAATTACTATCACAGTCGGTAAAATATCGAATACATCATTATGAAATTCTATTCCAACTATAGTTTGTTCAAATTATGACAAACAGTCAATCTCTAATGGTATATTATTAAAATGTGACTTGTTTGAAAATTAAAATTATGATGCCAAAAAGAAACTTATGAATGTAAGGCTTCCGAAAGATTTATTGGAATCAGCTCGAGCAGATTGCAGCTGTTGCAAGTGTACTTATGCTGCTACCAAGAATCACAACAAAACAATTGACCATGAAGTAGCCGGTCGTCTGACCGTAGCTAGATATACTACATTAGCACCAAAAAATACTGCAACCTTCACTGCAAAAAGTTTAATGACAGCAATCCACCTACTCGCATTACCTTTATCAAAAAAAGGAATATACATAATCATAAATGTCATGCCTTTACATTTTTAGAATTATGTACGCATAGACATTAAAGACGCCAAATTTAGGCAATGGCCATATGGAAAACGTTATGCGGTTACGCATCAATCCCAACAAAACTGACATTGTGCTCTTCATACAAGCTTCCGACCCTAAGTCCAACCAATCTAAATAACACCAACCTTCAGTAACAGTGACAAGTATCTACACAGTATGTTCAATAAATAAGGGGACTTTTAAGATATAAAATAAAACAAGTATCGTGCTGTGTTTGTAAGTTATTATACCCTGTACCCAAAGGGTAAAAGGGTTTATTAAGTTTGTGCGAATGTATGTAACAGACAGAAGAAGGCAAGATAGACCCTATAAAGTACATATATTCTTGATCAGCATTGGAAGGGGAGTCGAACTAGCTGTGTCTGTCTGTCCGTCCATCCGTCCGTCTGTCCGTCCGTCTGTCCTGCTGTCTGCCGTATGAAAACGATTATTTCGGAGACTATAAGAGGTAGAGCTTTCAAAATTGAAACTTAGACTCTCCTAGGCCGTCAAGTATGAACTTACTAACGGTTTTTCTCTAGACCCATTTTAAGGAGTACCCCCCATACAAATCTACCCCAAAATTTTGGGGTTTTGCATAAAAACGACATTGCTTTTTACTCTAGGAAGTTCAAATTTAGTATAAATTATGTCTATGATAGTCCCAATAAAATATCCCAATATGGGTAGGACCAACAAAATTTTAGGTATAGCGCCCATACAAATTTACCCTAAAATATTGGGTTTTTACATAAAAACGTCATTGTTTTTTATTCTAGAAAATTTAAATTTAGTATAAATTTAGTATAAATTATGTCTATGATAGTCCCAATGAAATAGACCAATATGGGTAGGCCCAACAAAATTTTAGGTATAACCCCATTCAAAGATATACCCGATTTTTTAAGTTTTTCTATGAAAATCCAATTCAATGAGGTATGGTAGTCAAATAGAACCTAACTAAAGGTACATATAGATTGGGTAAAGGGTATCTTGCAGTCGAGCATACTCGACTTCAGCGTTCTTTCTTGTTTTTAATTATTTATTTATTCATGAATATCTATTTTGTCCCCTTTAAAGTAGTCCCGTCTCGATAAAATACACCTATGCAAACGTTTGTTCCCAATCCTCTAAACATAAAAAATAGTCCCTTTCCGGTATAGCCATCAGCGCCTTCTTCGATTTAGCTTTTATCTCCTCAATCGACTCGAAACGCGTTCCTCGGTGTGGATTCTTGAGTTTTGGGAATAGCCAGAAGTCACACGGTGCCAAATCAAGCGAATACGGTAGTTGCGGAACGATATTGGTTGGATTTTTGGCAAAAAAGTCACGAAAAATCAGTACAGTTTTTAAACAAAAAATCATCATAATTTTTGGTACCAACCGAGACTTGACACGTTTGAGGCCCAAAACATCCTTCAAAATTGTACTAATTGATCCTTTCGATACGCCAATTTCATCAGCAATGTCTCTCATAGTTAATCGACGATTTGCAAGCACTAATTCTTTTACTTTTTGGAAGTGAGCATCGTCCGTTGAGGTCAATGGTTGATCAAGGAGCTCTTCGTCTTCAACACGTTCGCAACCTTCTTTCAACAATTTATACCAATCAAATGTTGTTGATTTAGGTAGTGCTTGGTCCCCATAAGCCTTCTTAAACATTTTTATTCCATTTATTCCATTCAGAAAAAAAAATTTGATACAGGTTCTTTGATCCATTTTTTTGAATAGGTAAAAATCGAAGACGATCCAAAACACATGCAAGCAAAGCAGCTGTCAACAATTAAGTGAACATTCAAAATGGCCGAGCTTGTCGGCATAAGTGAGAGACATGAGTACCAACCTAACGCCACAAAAAAATCGAAATTCGAATATATGTAACCCGCGAAAATTCAAAATTTGCGATAATGTTTGAACACACCTCGTATTTGTATTTTTAGCTTAAAATTTGAAACCAATATTGTGTGTAAACTTGGGTGACCATTGATGGTTTCACATAAACTCTTTGAAGATTCGTGTGACGGGTATTTAAGCTTCGGTTCTTCCGTTTTTCTTGTTTTTTTTTTTAATTTCAACGGCTTTGTTCGAAAAAAAGTAGCTACTAATAGCTACGCTATATTTAATGAGCCAAATATTTTGCAAAGTTTTTTGTTGTAAACGACCCATCCATATCCTATGATACGAGTGATTAGTAAAGCAGATTTTGAGTTTTTTTTCTTGTTTTAATCAGGGGTGTCGCGAAAATCTCTACTTAATCTCTCGGTTGCTTTGTAAATCTCTAAAATAATATCTCGATGCCACAGAAGTTTGAAAGACGTTATTGTTCGAAGACAGTTTCCTTCCACTAGCTCGTTTTTCTTTTTATACCCGCCACAGATAGAGTGAAGGGTATTATCAGTTTGTCGGAAAGTTTGTAACGTATTAAGGGTGGCAACGGAGACCCCATAAAGTATACTATGTATATTATTGATCAGCTCGACGAGACGAATCGATTTAGCCATGTCCGTCTGTTGCAATGCGTTTTGTGCTCCTAGGCAGTTTGTATGTCAGAAACAAGGTGGCAAGCACATTTTTAGATATAGCCCCCATACAAACTTACCACTTTTTTTTCGATTTTTTGTATGAAAATAGTTTTTATTTATGAATGTTTTTACTACAAATTGGGTAAAAGCACTTTTAATGGCATCCAATATCAAAAAAAAAGGCGCCACGCATATTTTTAGATGTAACCCCCATACAGACCTAGCGCCCATTTTTCAGATTTCGTATGAAATAGTTGTCAATTATGGATATATTCACTCCAATCTGGGTAAAATCACTTCTACAGTCATCCTCAGAATAGGCTAACCGATATGACAAGGATCGGGTCACTATAACATATAGACCCCATACAAACTCACCTTCCTACTCTTTTTATTTTTTCAAGAAAATGATAAAAGTTTCGAGTGGCGTGTATTGGAGCTTCGGTGCTGCCGAAGTTAACGTTTTTGCTTTTTTTTAAATCTTTTTTTTTTGCCATTAGTTCGATGCAGGAACTATAATCACATTTTCTGATTATTTAATTCTCACGTTTACGTTGTACGTGATGTAACTAGTTGCTATCATATCATAATGTAACCTATATTAACTTAATCAAACCTATGTCCTTGAACATGCTAGATAATCCGGCTGCACTCGCTTAAGTCGCCTCATTGTTGTTGAATTATCAAGTAAATTGATAGCCAGATTATTGCTGTGTTCGTAAAATGTTTCTATATATCTGCTGCTGTGACTTCTGATTTCTTCAACTATACTTGGCATCTGGAGATGTCTGTGAATGTTATCATTACGCATATACCACGGAGATCGAGTGATTTTCCTAAGGGTAATGTTTTGTAATGTTTTTTTGCTACCATTGAAGTATTTCGATGTTTGACCTTGTTGCCAAACTAGCTTAGCTGCTGTACCAAGTCTCCTTTTAGCTAGATATGATCTTTGAAAGTCAGCCTTTTTGTCAAGCCAAAAGCATAATAATTGACTTTGTTTTGTTTTGGAATCACCACGCCCTTGAAACGTTCCCGATAGTTACTCTTATGTCTAAGTGTGAATAAGACATGGACGAACTTGGATGTGTTCCACATGTTCATCCAGTCCTGGGTTTTGTTTAGTTGGTTTTGAAGCAATTGTGTTGCTGCTTTAGCACTGAAAGCAGTAGCAAGAATTGCTGTGCCGTCAGCATATATCGCTTTAGTTACGTCATTGCAGTTAACGTCGGGCATGTCAGCTATCTAGATAGTGTAGAGTAATGGGTCTAGCACGCTTCCTTGAGCCACTCCTGCCTGTATGCCTTTTATCTCAGATGTAGCGTTTTCGTGTCTCACGTAGAAGCCTCTGCCCTGTAAACATGATTTAAGAAAGCGGAACTGTGTGCAGGATACTGTGTTTTTTAATTTTTGTATAACATCCCATTATGCCATACGCGATCAAAGGCTTGTTTAATATCAAGGAATACAGTCGAACAGAATTTTATCTCCTCAAAAAAATTTTGAATAACTTCAACGATTCTGTGAACCTGCTCCGGAGTTCCATGCCTTTTCGAAACCCAAATTGATGGTCAGATAGAATATCATTTTCTATTGTTGGTAGCACTATACGAAGGAATATTCTTTCGAATGTTTTCAAGAGCACCGGAAGTGCTTTGATTGTCGCTGTGTCGATTATATCGTATCCAGAAGACTTTTCCTTGCCAAAATTTTATTTTATTTCCACCTTCTTCCCAACCGACCAAAAGTTTTTGGAACATTAACTACCTCCTTTTCGCATTGTTGCACAAATCCGAATTGTGTAAGGTTTTTTTGGACGTTTTGGGCTAAAGAGGTTGCTTTTTTCTTATTTATTGTAACACCAATTCCAATTCCCCTTTTTATTGGAAATAAAACTCCCCCTCAAAGCTTGAAGTTTTTATTACTTTGCAACCTCTTTTGCATTTGGGCCCAGGCCCCTTAGCCTTAACCTAAATCAAAAACTTCAAATCTTTTCATTTTCAAGTGTCTTCTTCTTCTTTTTTTTTTTTATTAGTTATTGTGTTGTGGGTGGTGGGGTTGTTGTTACTTACGTCAAAAAAATTTTTCTCATTCATTAGCATTCACAAAATTTCTAATACCTCTAAAATTAATAAAAAATTTAAATGCCAAAACCAAAATAATTTCAAAATTTTGTTAAAAAAAACAATTATTTAAAAATAAAAGTGAAAAATTTTAATATTGTCCATCGGAAGCGGTAACTTTTTCCCATCTTTCAGGCAATTTATGGATTCCATCCCAAAAACTTCTCATCTTTTGCGCCGAGAAAATCATCAAGCCATTTTTTAATACCTTCAACATTGGTGAACCGTATTCCAGAAAGGTGATTCTGCATCGACCGAAACAAGTGGTAATCAGAAGGAGCTATGTCTGGGCTATAAGGCGGGTGAGGTAGAATTTCCCATCCAGCATTTTCCAAATAATTTTTGACCGGTACTGCAACATGTGGCCGAGCATTGTCATGATGGAAAATCAATTTTTCGTGTCTGGTCGCCCATTCTGGCCGTTTTACGGCTATTGCTTGCTTCAAACGTATCAATTGTTGCCTGTATAGCTCTCCCGTGATTGTCTGGCCCGATTTTAACAGCTCATAGTACAGCACACCCTTCTGATCCCACCAAATACAGAGCATTACCTTCAAACCATGAATATTCGGCTTTGGTGTCGATTTGGCTGGTTGGCCTGGCTTCACATATGATCTTTTACGCTTAGGGTTGTCGTAATGAATCCACTTTTCATCGCCAGTGACAATACGATGCAAAAACGATTTCTTTTTGTGGCGATTAAGCAGCATTTCAGACATGCAAAATCGTCTCTCAACGTCTCTCGGCTTTAATTCGTGTGGCACCCAATTTCCTTGTTTGTGAATGTATCCAGCTGCTTTTAAACGTTTAGAAATGGCTTGTCGAGTGACTTCCAATGTTTTTCCAAGTTCTTCTTGAGTTTGACATGAATCTTGATCGAGTAATGCCTCCAAATCTTCGTCTTCAAACTTTTTGATGGACCTGGTCGCTCTTTGTCTTCTGTGTCAAAATCACCACTTTTAAATCGTGCAAACCACTGCTGACATACTCTAACCTCTGGAGCATATTCAGGATAAGCTTCTGAGAGTAAACGATGTGCTTCTGTTGCACTTTTCTTTAAATTGAAGAACAAAAGCAAACCTCCCCGCAAATGCTGTTTTGTTGGAACGTAACTTGACATTTTGACTGTAATAAAAAAATTTGTGTGTTTACTAATATTCACTGTGACATATCAAATGTTCTTGATTTTTTGGCGCGCTTTAACATAGAATAGCTGTCACTGTCAAAATATTGACTACATAAATAGATATGAGGTTAGTAACAAATACGAAATTATTTAGTTGCGCACCCAATATATAAATATTATAGTTCCATTACAGTTTTTGGTAAACTTAATCATCCTTTTTGGACGTCCTCCAGAACCTGATCCTTCCAACGCAGCGGCGATCTTCCCGCTGTCGTGCCTCTGATTTCATCCACGTTTTTATCGTGTACCGTTCTCGCCGGAGCGTCTTCATCCATTCGAAGCACGTGTTCAGCACAGTGCAATCGTTTATACCTGATGCGCCTGACTATATCAATGTCATCATATAGCTGGTACAGCTCTTGATTCATGCGAGTACGGTAATCGTTGTCCACTCTGACAGGGCCAAGAGATTTTACGAAGAATTTTTCTCTCAAAATTTACCCAACGCCGATTTGTCAGCCTCTGACATGCCCACTGGCCCGTGTGGTGTGCGGGCTGTCAAGGATAACACCATAGCAGGCTCAGCTTGACGTAAGAGTCGTCTTAAAAGACAACCCCTCAGGATGAGGTTGGTTTCGTCAGGGTGTTGGTCCCTCAACCGGAAAAAACTTAAAACCAATTGATCACACGAACCATGGATAAGACGGCTAGAAGAAACAAAACTACAGGTGGCAGACACACAAGCGAAAATCCACCCGTGGTGAACTCTGCGGCAGGGGCATGGATTCTGGGGGCCCGGCCCATCTTCCGTTAAATCTGCTACTCACCATAACAAACCCCGGAAAAAATATATCGAGTAATTGCGGTATAAAAAATGGTTTGTTTGGTATATTTAGTGGAGTTTCGTTATAAGCTGCTTCATGACTTTTTCAGCTTAGCCATTCAATCGTATCGTCAACATCTCTTTCGGAATTCATTTGTACATTAAGATCTACTTGACCATCTTACCAGCATCTGAATAGACACAAATCGGAGCTTTTGTTGAGGAGATTTCTACGGACAGTATCAAGATCAACAGGAACATTGATTTCGATGACAAATGCAGAATGGTCGGAAAAAAGCTCGTGAAAGTCTTTAACTTTTTATCCTTCGTCTATCTATTCCTCGGCAGATAGCGATATCTAGTATATCCGGGTAACGATTTGGGTCAGTCGGCCAGTTCGTTAGATTTCCTGAAGTTAGGACTGAATAATTTTTTTAAATGAATGCACTTCAATAGTTCGAGTCCTTTTGGTTGGCAAATTATGGTATTTTACTAAATCTCAAAATTTTTTAAATTTTAAGACGGGTGAATGTCTAAATTTTGATAATTATTTAGTGTTATTCGGCACTACGAATGTAAAAATGTCAAATATAAGTCACTTAGGATTTTATATAGGCGGTTAGTAAATGAGTCTCCGAAAGTAGAACAATTTCAACGTTGTGAGATTTGATGGTGTGGTCAAGTTCAAACTGTTGCTGGCTGGCACCTTTAGCGTTCCATATAATTATTTTAATGTTTGGATGCATGCTTACCGACAAGTGACGTGACAAGATTCACTAACGAACAGATTTGTTCTGACATCTTGTCAAACCGCTCCATCAGTATTTCCATCAGTTGTCGCTATTTATCAAATCTTTTACTATGCTGGTTGTCAAATTCATTGTTTTTTTCTGTTTGCGGACTTACTTATCTCTGGCAATGTCAGCGTAACTTACTCCAGGTTTCACCGCCGAAGATGGAATAACCGAAAATTGATCAGTATGTATAAAATCAGCGGGCTGATTTTTGATCTCCTGGCTTTGGCGATTTTTACCAATAAACAGCCTTTATACAAAGCCGTATGGGACTCACCACAGTGAACACAAGTCGCGGGAGCAGTCTTCTCCTTAGTGCACACTTCAGAACTATGACTCAACGCACACTTTACACACCGGTAAGCTTTAGTCTGCAGTACCGTTTTGTATGTCCGAATTCTTGGCATCTGTGACACTGCATTAAATCGTCAAATTTTGTGGGTGGTTCAATCTTTCTTATTATTTACGCTGGGCTCGAGATCAACGAAGAACATCGATAATGCCTGTTTCGTTAGGTGGCTGCGTGCATAAAGTACTTGCCTAGCGTTGTGATTTTTACCTATCAACTCTTCTTTGATATAGTCGATAGAGGTAGAATAGTAAAGCGTCCTGATGACCACTAAGAACGCTCTCTCTTGTTTTAATTGGTATGTATGATAAACAATATTTTTGTCATCAAGTAGGCGAACGACATCACGATAATTAGAGATATTGATTATCATAACACGAATATCATCATCGCGGTTGACTTTGTATGAATAAGCCCCAACTTCCATTTTGTCATACGGTGTTATAGAGGGGGCGGTCTTGGTTCATTAACTGCTTCGGGTTCATTACCTGAATTCATAGTAGCTGGCTCTTCAAGCTGTGATAATATTGCAAACTGGTTAGAGGCTAAAAGATTCGCTGCAGACTCAGTAGTTTGTTTGGCGGCCATGCTAGTTGAACTAGTGTTATTTTTCTGTTGTTGCTTAACCGCTTTTTCTTTTTATATTTTGGAGATAATGGCGGTCGCCTTTTCAGCGTAGTCTTTTCGCTATTTGAATGCATTTGCCATTCGCCTTCGCCGTTCAACTACGATACTAGCCACGTTTGTGAAAGAAAAATTAACACAAAAAAAATTATTGCATGGGACTAATTGTAGGTTGTAGGTACAGTTAAATTGATTTTTTTTTGTTTTTTCTTTTTTTAAAAATTTGTTTTTGCATAACAACTAATGTTTTCTTTTCAAAATTTCAAAATTTCGTCGTTGGAAAGCGAAAAAAAGCACATTTCCAATGGTGTACTACATGTTATAACATTTCCGATCTTTTTGGTATTTTAAAGGCAAACTCAATTTTTTGTTTTTTTTTTCCACAATTTTCGACTTTATCGATGATTGCTTGCACTATTTTGTTTGAAAGCTACAGTTATAAGTTTTGAAATTTAATTTGAAAATTAATTACAAGTAAAACAAATATTTAATCGGACAAATCCGACATAAATTGTCAAAGATATTCAAGTTTTTCTAAAAACAATTTTTGAAAAATTACAATTTTTCATGCAAATTTATATAAAATGAAATTTTGTGTTTTTTTGCTTACCAATTTTATTTTTTTCTAATTTGTATGAAAAATTGTAATTTTTGAAAAATTTGTTTTTTAGTATGCCATAAAAATCTATTTAACTGTACCTACAACCTTCACTTAGTCCCATCCAATAAATTTTTCAAAACTTTTTGTAGCACCGTGTCATATATACATATATTATTTTTATTTTTCATTATTTTCTTTTTTTTCTCAGCAAAATTTTACGAATTTTACGAATTTAGTTTGTTAGCTTTGACAGATAAATCAAATCTACGACTAGCACATATACATACTAGCACGTAACATATACTGTTCCTATATACTTACTTATAACCGACAACTTAACGCGGCTATTGCGTGTTTGGGCTTTTAAAAAATCCACCCTGCATCTGTAGGTCCCTGAGTCTGAGTCCTGAGAATTTTGAATAGACAATTTTCCAGGCTCCTTATCAAATATAAAGTAAGCTCTATCGGCGAACACTGTCTCATCAGACCATCTTTTTCGCAGCTTTGGATAGGCCTCCACGTATGTCAACGCTGAAATTTTTTTTGAAAATGGAAAATTAAATTAAGAAAAATATTATACAACAAACGAAATAAAAATAAGTTAATTTATGGTGCTATTTTTCTTATGACTGTCATAAAGTATTCAAATTTGAAAACGCTGTGGTCTACTGTGGCTTGTTTGTCTGGCCTTTTAACATAAATGCAAGAAGAACGCTTGAAAATTTTTCCAATTTATACTGAAAATCGTATTTCACTTCAGCAATGTTGCAGTGCCCTACATCCACTTTATAGTTAGTGAAACAAATAAGCCACATCCAAGCCAGCCACGGCATTCACTTGCCCTAGTTCTTATAAAAAACAAAAAATACGTTTTTTTTTTAAATACCTCACAGTATGTACAATAAATAAGGGACTTTTTGTTTAAATTTTCATGGAACACGTAACGCCATCTATTGAACGTTGATAACATAAGAAAGGTACGGGTCTCACCATTCAAAAGCAGCCAACTTCATGTAAATTGTTTGATAGGTTAAAAGGTCTTAACATTGATTAAAAACTCTGGTCTTTTTTATTTTTTTAGATACAGAACAATTCTAGGGGGTGAGCGTACAAAAAATTTAAAAAAGGCTTCCCATTTATTCTTGTTATACATAATATAACATACACTATTACAACCACATTATGACCAAAGGACTGGCAAAAGTGTTGTAACAACACGCGCTACTCATCTTATCTGATGAATTCAAAATAGATTCGGGGGAGGAGCGAGCAGTATACCGGAACAGTGCTGAGCCCTAGCTTCAAAATCCCCATGAACAAATAAATATATTTGTTGACTGTACGTCTGCCATAAAAGCCTTGCAAGCGAACATCATCTGCTCCTGAAACTTCCTAACCAAAAGTAGATTCTCTAAGCACAACATATAAGATGCACATCTTCTGTATTTCCAGCCAACGGGGCATATATGAAAAGGAGATAGTGGATAGTCTAGCAAAAGAAGTGATGCACTACATTTATCAATCTTACTATACAGCAGAGGAGAAAAGTGGAGGGACAGATGCGACTATCGAGTACGTACTGCAGCTGTACAGTAGAGTCTGCTATGATAAATAAAATAAGTATTGGAGCACAACATACACGATTCACCGGATAGCTTAATATAGTGAATGCAAAAAAGAAAAAAAAAAACATTCAAGGCAAACGGTAGAAATTAAATTCTAGAAAGGATTGCCTATTAATAACATAAGACATCAAAAACGCTTTCAATACCACCAATTGGACTCAAATTATCAAAGCACTAACCGATTTAAAAGAACCTGATTATTTGTTTACAGAGCTACTTTTGAGAAAGAAAACTCTTGAATGGCACAGAAGAAGGGCTAAAATCGAATGCGGTTACATTAGGGTTCCTCAGGGATAAATTCTCGGTCCGCTACTTAGGAAACGGTTTATGATAAAATAATACGCTATGTTTAGCGATCTAAAAAGCGTTGCAGTTCTCCACGGATATTGGAGAAAGTAAGCTATCGCTAAAACAGCTACTTCAAACATAGTGTATGCAAAGTAGAGTAGAGAGAAGCGTTGATTAGTTATTTAGTTGAAATGTTATTTTGAATTAAATTTTTAAATACTTCAGTTGAAAACTATCAGTCGAGACGTAAGCATTTTAGTTGCGTGTAGCAAAAAATAATAAAGGGATGTATTTAATAATATCTGAGTATTTTTGTTTTTATACCCGCCACACATAGAGTGAAGTGTATTATCAGTTTGTCGGAAAGTTTGTAACGCATTAAAGGCGGCATCGGAGACCCCCCTAAAGTATATATAATCTTGATCAGCTCTATGAGGCGAGTCGATCTAGCCATGTCTGTCTGTCTGTCCGCGATTTACTCGGAGAATACTGGAGATACTTAGCTGAAATTTGAAACTTAAGCTTTTCTCGGCAACGACCAGATCAAGTTTAAATATGAAAGTGACTTAACCCTCATATGTGCTATTAAAAAAAAAATACATGAAAAGTTTATTTTAGCTAAATAAATACAAGGAAAAACGGTAACTTCGGTGGAACCGAAGCTTTAATACCCGCCACAATCATTTTTAAATAGTACCTATACATATGTGTTATCATCAGGGGCTTAGATAGAACGTCGATATGGGATAGGAGAGAGTCAATGGTCTGATACAAATCAAGTTTAGACACAAAATTGGTCGAAAGTAATTGGTAAGTTTGTGTGTGCCTATAACTAAAAAATGGGAGTGTCATCTTGGTTTTAATATTGAATAATATTAAAAGTATTTTTAACCCAATTTGGAGTCAATACATTCCAAAACAATAACCATTTTCATACAAAGATTCGATCATGGGCGGTAATCTTGTATTGTGGCTATACCTTAACATGGGCGAGTCACTTTCATTTTCGAACTTGACTTGGTCGTTCCCAAGAAATCTTAATATCCCGAAATTTCAGCTTAGTATCTACAGTAATCTCTAAGGAAATCGTGAAATAAACGGACGTACAGACAGACGGACATGGCTAGATCGGCTCGTCTTATCGAGCTGATCATGAATTTATATACTTTGTATATATTTATATATCGGCTATATCCGATTGTTGGCATTGGCTGGTAAGGCCTGCTGTTGTCATCTAGTTCTACAATATACTAATTTGGAATGCCGATATCGCGGACAGCTTCCAGGATCTGGTCCACCCAACGGACGTTCTTTCTGCCGCGCCTCCAATTTAATTCATTTCATTTTTCCTACTTTATTACAGTATTTTTTAGACCACAAAATGATCCAAAAAAAATTAAAGGGTTAATTCAAAACATTTTTTTATACAAATTCGACACAATTTCTAAAAAAAACCTAGAGGGTTAAATTTCTACGTGACTTAGATCCGCAGTATAATTTTATTTTAAAACTCTAGTTGCGTTATCTTCGTATAAAAAAAAGGGAAGGAAGAATTTAGTATGTCAAGTATGCAAAGGCAAGAAGGGTGACTTATGCTTAAAATTCAATGGGCTCAAAATTCAATCATGAAAACGATTTTGAAAAGACGGTAAAGATGAAAAATATGGTAGCAAAAATATTCCTCCTCTACTAGCCTTTTAAAGTATTACTGAATAGGTAGTGTAAATGTACATAAATTTGAATAGTCGATAATACAATAATGACTTAGTAATTGTGCTTTTATTGTGAAAGGCGTCGTCGACGTCATCGTCGATGTCGTCGTCGTCCATATTTAAAAGTTAAAATAAAATACGAGTCGTTACAACTTGTCACTGGAATTTGTGTCGACAAAAAAGTGTCTTTTGAAAACGACGACAACTTCGATTGAAGTTACATAATACAAAAATTTCTGCCGAAAGTAGTCAATAGTTATCGAAATCGACAACGTCAATTAGATTTGAAAGCTGTCGACACAGTTTCTATTATGAAGAAACAATTCATAATAGAAATAATATGAGCGACGCAATAAAGCTGATCTACCTAAAGGCTTGCCTTATAGAAGAAGCAAGGACAGTGGTGTATCATCTGTGTTGAACTCCGGGCCTTTGTGTCTATTGACTGAAGACACTGAGGATATCCATTCCAAGCTATTTCCATATTGGAAGACCGTCGATACTCCGTCCGTTACGACCGTCGACGGAAAGATTAAATCGCTGGACCGGTGGAGGTATAACACACAGCTTCGAAAAATACAAACGGAAACTCCCCGTGATAGAGCTGTTTGTGAAACTGGCAGAGAAGACGGCAAAGAGCAGACATACAAACAAACAGGATAACGAAAAATTCTACGAAATCGCGAGTGTTCAGCAACCAAAGATTCAACGTCAAATTGATATATTGAGCACTCGAAGTGTAGTGCGAATAAGAAATTGCGCCGTATAAAGAATTACATGGTGCAAAAATACTCTAATAAGGGCACCTTGGATAAATCTTATGGAAGTCGACGAAGCCGCGTTTTATAGGAAAGTCATGGGTTGGGTAACGCCGACACCGTTTCTGCAAGATGAGATATGAGTAGGAAGTTGCACTCTCATATTTTGGCACCCAGGAGAATGTTAATATTTAATATAGTTGTTCAAATATGAACATGTTTGTAAGCGATAAGGATCATATGCCGCAGCGAATATATTTTGGGAAAACACTCAATTAAGTTTTATGATCATGGTGATTACCAAACGCAAGGTTAAACCTAAGCATCGGCTTTGTTTGTCTATTGTTATTTACCTTCAATGAAAATAGACTACCTGCTAATTACCATACACACACCATAAAACTATATGATCTTTGCAAGCAACAACATTTCAACCCCGGACGGACTATGAAGTATCAATTCTTTGAATTATCATTAATAGTAGATTAGAACATTTAAATACACAAATACAGTACATTTGTAATAGTATATAAGCAGAAGAAAATTAAAAATAAAACCAGTACCTTACAACTACTCAAACTTGTTTGTTCTCTCCAAGCGAGATTAATAAAACATTAAATTTTAAATGTTAAGATTTATACACGTTGCTACAATCTAACATTTTTTGGTCCTTCGAACCTTAAAGAACTAAGCGACAAAATATTTGTCAGTTCTTAAAAAAGTGCTCGCAGAACATTTTTGGTCCTTCGAACCTTAAAGAACAAGGCGACCAAACACTGTTGAGTTCTTAAAAAGTACTCGCAGTGCATTAATATTGGTCCATCGAGACGTTCTGTTGTTTTCCCCCATTAGTGGTAAGCGACACAGATATAAACCAGCACCTTGAAAGTTGTAAATAGTGCAAATGCACCAGCAGCAAAAGGTAGCTTAAAAAAAAAAAAAAAAACTCTTGTTTTTCCCCACCAGTGGTAAGAGGCAGAGTATAATATAAAAAAAAAAAAAAAAAACCCTGACTATCACCAACAATCAACACAAGTAAATTTTACCCAGCTGTGAGACGAGGCACAGCACAGTCAACTAGGCGACTAAACCAATTTCCTCTTATTTACTTGTGAGGATTGAATGAAAGTGAATATAAAATGGGAATCAACAGGGTAAAGATTATCGACGCTCAAAAGGAACTTGCAGAAAAGGTGCTGCAATTCTACAATAAGTTGAGTGCAAAGACGTATCGTAAAAGCGCCTGTATCGAATTAGTAAAGCAATTAGAAAAATATCGAAAGGAGCTAGATACGAATCATACTAAATTGATTGCGGACGGAATTGGTGAAGAAGACTATTTTACCAATAACATGTACGAATCAACCGTAGATAAATCCGACGAAATCATGCGGACAATATATAAAGCAACGGCCGACGACTTTGTGGAATTACAAAGCAATGAGAGCCCAATAAAGGAAAGAGATAGCATGCTCAAGGCAACTCAACCGAAACATATGGGCGAAGCTAGCTGCAGTGCTATTGAAAATGAATATCATTTTCAAATAAATAATTTCAAGAAAAAAACAATTTCTCTCATAAATTATATGGAAAGATTTAGATTTTGAAAACATGTCAGAATCTAAAAGGTCGATGATTAAGGATAATGTGTATGAACTAAAAACTTTGTATATGTCCGAAATACATCAGTTAAAAAACTTTGAGGCAGGTGATTTGATTAACGAACTCAGCATGCTGCATCTGACAAAAGTACCAAACGAGGAGAAAGAATTAAAAGTTGTAACAAATAATCATTATGATCGCTTGGAGTTGGAAAAATTAAAAATTCCAAATTTTTACGGCGATTTTAAGGAATGGGCAACTTTTTACAACTTGTTCAAAGATATGGTGCATAATAATACAAGCATCTCAAATTCCGAAAAAATGCTACGTCTTCGTCAATGTTTAAAAGGGGAAGCGGCTCGCTTGATTCAACATTTACAAATTTCAAGCGAAAGTTATAACGTAGCATGGTCATTGTTAAAACAAAGATACGAAAATAAGAGGATATTATTTTCGACTCAATGGGACAGAATTTTGGATCTGCCCCAAATAAATAGTGAAGACACGGAGAGCGTCAGACAATTGTTGGACATCACAAATGAATGTCTTAATGCAATTCGAGCATTGGACATAAAAATAAATGATGATGAACCATTTATCGCAAGGATAATTTGCCGAAAGCTTGACAAAGAAAGCTTAAAACTGTATGAACAAGGAACTAAGACGCCTAAAGAAGTGCAGACTCTCAGAGAAGTTATGGATTTTCTGGAGCGCCGCTATGAAACGTTAAAAGTAGTTACTGACAATGATTCATCAACTGAGAAAAAGCGGCCTCTTAGAAGTTATCACATCACAACAAGCACAGAAAAACCAAGACGCCTAAAGAGTGCGACTCTCAGAGGAGTTATGGGTTTTCTGGGGCGCCTATGAACGTTAAAAGTAGTTACTGACAATGATTCATCAAGGAAAAAGCCTTAGAAGTTATCACATCACAACAAGCACAGAAAAACCAATAAGAAAAATGTGTTTTTACTGCAAGTATCAGAATCATACAACAAGTGAATGCAGAAAATTTCTATTGATTACGACCGAAGAGCGTCGTAACTTTGTGAATCAACAAAACCTTTGTTTTAAATGTTTAAATCACAAATACGCCAAAAAATGCTCTTTAGTGAATGCTAAATGCAAAGTATGCTCACAAAATCACCACGAAATTCTTAACGTAAATCAAGCAATAAATAATAACAAAAGAAACGCAATGACTACAAAAAGATCCTCTACAGCTGTTATCCTGGCTACGACACACTTTAGAAAGCAGCGACAGAAGACACCTACAGGTGCGACGACGTCAAGTAGTGGTCTAAAAGAGGACAAGAAATCTAAAGGATTGCGTTTGTTTCGAACTCCATCACTGCCACATCGCTTGCGCTTCAGCCAAAACTCAGATGGTGCTTCAGGGGGGGCGATGACGCTCGACCCCACTGGGGGTCTCATCAACAAGTCGCCTCAAGGTTAAGGAAGCGCTGCAACAAGAAATACGCAACAAAAACGAACTGATCAACAATTATCTGAATCAGATTAATGTTTTAAAGCGACATGTCGAACAATTAAAGAAAACCGAACAGAAATTACGTGAGGAGCATGCATGCGCTGCCATCAAGGCGGAAAGTATGATCGAAGAGTTGAACGCACAGAATTTGACACAGAGAACATTGAATGAGAGGCTCACTAAAAAATGCGGCGCAATGGAGGCACAGCTGATAGCGCTGCAAGAAACTCAAGTCGCTGAAATCGATGTGCTTAATATTGTCTCTGATGCATTAAGTGCGAGCAACGTAAAATTAAAGGCAGCAGCAAGTGCGCAGTTAGCGTTGCATGAAAGCTTAAATGTAAAGATAACGCAACTCGAACAGGAAGTTTCGGATACGCGTGCAAAGCTTGCGTCTGATGAGGAGCGTGCTACGGCAAATTTTGAACTTATAGAAAATTTGAAGAATACAAATGATGCACTAATTTTGGATATGGCCAAACTAATGCAACAAATCGAACAAGATGCGCTGAACTATGTACAAGAGACAAAAGTTACGCAAAATGAATTGAATTGCTTGAAAAATGAACGCAACACGCTAAAGAATGATTTGGAAAATAAGTGTACATTAATAAAATCTTTGCAGGATGAATTGCTCGATAAGAATTGCAAGATTGATGTACATTGCGATCATATACCTCAGCTGTGTCGTAAAAATTCCAAATATTTGGAAAAAGAGAGGCTGGGGGAGCATAACGAAGCTGGAGCGGAACAAAAGCGCCAACAAAATGAAAATGTCATTGAACGCGAGAAGCAATACTGGCGCAGTGAGCTCGATAAGCGTCAAAAGATGGCTGAGAATGAAACCAGCAAAATTGAGCTTCAAAAACTGAATCAACAAATGGAGAAACTAAAGAAAGAAAAAGTTCATATTAAAGAGTTACACTTTTACACTATCAGTGCGCACTCATCGCCACTACTCGTTGTCTTGGCAATGGTGACTTTTGCCATATATGCAAGAATAAATTGCAAATACCATTTATGGCCCCCGGGAGTATGTTCAAATATAAACATGTTTGTAAGCGATAAGGATCATATGCCGCAGCGAATATATTTTGGGAAAACACTCAATTAAGTTTTATGATCATGGTGATTACCAAACGCAAGGTTAAACCTAAGCATCGGCTTTGTTTGTCTATTGTTATTTACCTTCAATAAAAATAGACTACCTGCTAATTACCATACACACACCATAAAACTATATGATCTTTGCAAGCAACAACATTTCAACCCCGGACGGACTAAGAAGTATCAATTCTTTGAATTATCATTAATAGTAGATTAGAACATTTAAATACACAAATACAGTACATTTGTAATAGTATATAAGCAGAAGAAAATTAAAAATAAAACAAGGAAAAACGTTAACTTCGGTCGGGAACCGAAGCTTAAAGTACCCGTCACACGAATCTTTGAATAGTTTATGTCTGATCATAAGTGGCTTATATACATTTATAAATATATATTTGAAAATAATTACTTTTTCATAAAAATGTTCGAAAATAATCAATAAGTTTGTATGGGGACTATAGCTAAAAATGGGCGTGACATCTCGGTTTTGATATTGGATGTCATTACAAGTGTTTTTACCCAAATTTGAGTGAATAGTTTCATAAATAATACCTATTTTAATACAAAAATTCGAGAATGGGCGGTAAGTTTGTATGGGGGCTATATCTAAAAAATGGGCGTGGCAGCTTGGATTTGATATTGGATGACATTAAAAGTATTTTTTCCATTTTCAAGTGACTACATTCGTAAATAATTGCTATTTTCATGCAAAAAATTAAAAAAACGGTAAGTTTGTATGGGGGCTATACCTTAAAATGGGCGTGGCACTTTGATTTTAACACTTGAACTGCTTAGGACTGAGAAAAGCTTAAGTTCCGAGTTTCAGGTCAATACCTTTAAAACTGAGCGAATGAATCGCATAAATACAGACAGACGGACAGACAGACGGACATGGCTAGATCGATTCGTCCCCTCGTGCTGATCAAGAATATAATATACTTTATAGGGTCTACGGCGTCTCCTTTAATGCGTTACAAACTTTCTGACAAAATGATAATACCCTCCACACTATGTGTGGCGGGTATAACCAGTACCTTACAACTACTCAAACTTGTTTGTTCTCTCCAAGCGAGATTAATAAAACATAAATTTTAAATGTTAAGATTTATACACTTTGCTACAATCTAACAATAGTGCTGCAGTGGCATTCATCCTTGATACTAATTTTTTTTATACCTGTTACACTAGTGTAAACAGGTATATTCAGTTTGTCGGAAAGTTTGTAACGCATTAAAGGAGGCATCGGAGACCCCATAAAGTATATATATTATTGATCAGCTCGATAAGACAAGTCGATTTGGCCATGTCAGTCTGTCCGTCTGTCTGTTTGTTGCTGCGCGATTTATTCGATGAAGCTATAAAGATATTGGGCTGAAATTTTAAACTTAAGCATTTCGAGGTCCTGGGTACTTTCTATGTTAAAATCAATGTGCCACGTCCACTTTTAGGTATATGGCTCCCATAAAAGTACAACTTTTGTCAAGTTCTTATAAGAAAATATGTATTTATAAAGCGAATGACTTCAAATATGGTCAATGTTCGTATCCATGTCAAATCTTCAGTTTAAAATTGGTTCAAATCGGACCGCGAATTTCTAAATTTTTAAAAATATTTTTAATTTGTTTAGTATTTTTAAATAAATTTGAATACAAATGCTACACACGAAGGTATATCAACGTCAAATGATATGAAACAGGTATAAGCTTCGGTCCAACCAAAGTAACTTTTCATACCCGCCACACATAGTGTGAAGGGTATATTCAGTTTGTCGGAAAGTTTGTAACGCATTGAAGGAGACGTCGTAGACCCCATAAAGTATATATATTCTTGATCAGCTCGAGGAGACGAATCGATTTAGCCATGTCCGTCTGTCTGTGCGTCTGTCTGTTTATTTCTACGCATTTTTTTCGATGAAGATATATAGATATTACACCGAAATTTGGAACTTAAGCTTTTCTCGGCAACGACTACCTAGTACGTTAAAACCAAGTTGTCACGCCCATTTTTACAAAGTTACCACTTTTTTCGATTTTTTGTGTGAAAATAGGTATTTGTTATGCATGTATTCGCTCCAAATTGGGTAAAAACTCTTCCTATGTCATCCAAAGTCGAAACCAAGGTGCCACGCCCATTCTTAGGTATAGCCCCCATACAAATTTATTGCCCATTTTCGAATTTTTGTATGAAAATAGGTATTATTTATGAATATATTCACTCAAAATTAAATAAAAACACTTCTAACGACATCCGATATCAAAAACTAAGTACCACGCTCATTTTAAGGTGTAGCCCCACACAAATTTACCGCCCATTTTCCAATTTTTGAATAAAAATTGGTATTATTTATGAATCTATTTACTCCAAATTGGGTTAAAACACTTCTTATATCATCCAATTTCAAAACCAAGATGCCACGCCCATATTTATGTATAGTCCCATACAAACTCACCGATTATTTTTGAACTTTTGTATGAAAAATTATTTATTTTCGTCTATCTATATATATATAAAAGAAAGTCGTGTTAGTTACACCACTTATAACTCAAGAACGGCAGAACAGATTTGGCTGAAAATTGGTAGGGAGGTAGCTTAGAGCCAGGAGACGGACATAGGATACTTTTTATCCCGTTCGACAGCGTTCCCGTGTGACTTGACATGAAACGTCAGTCACTATAAAACGTGGAATAACAAAAAAGAATCAGACTTGGAATAACAAAACGCAAATGACAGCTATGTAATTGACGTAAAATGACAGCTATGTAATGACGTATGGATGACAATTTGATATTTGTAAGAAATCAATATTAAAACTATTTCTATTAAATAATAATTAACAAGTGGATTGAAGTGAAGTGAAGTTCGCGTGCGCTGCGATATAAAAATACAAAAAGCTGCTTGCATTGCTTGCGTTGCAAGAAGTGCAAGCGAGATGCATATAGCAGTTATGTAGCATCGAGCTTTGTGTTATCTATACTTCTATACAATACTATATTATAAATAGGAAAGATTTGATTTTTTGTTTGTTTGTTTGTTTGTTTGAAATGAATAGGCTCCGAAACCACTGGACAAATTCAAAAATTCTTTCATCGTTGGCAAGCTACACAATTCCCGAGTGACATGGGCTATGTTTCAATTTCAAAAAATTATTGATGCTTACTAAAACTTGAATAATCTAACCCAAATTGTAAAAAATAAAAATAAACAAAAACTTCCTTCAATCGCGTGCTGCGCTGCGAAAACTATTAATGATAGAACAAAATGATGTATTACAATTTTTCTGGACACATCACTATTCAGGTAAGGAACTAGACGGGGCCTAATGGGGGCCTTGAAACCGGAAAAGCCATATCTTTGGAATGAATAGACACAGAGACTTGAAACATTTGAAAGATGGTTAAAAACATTTTTGGCTTTCAAGGTGTTTAAAAAAGGGAGATTTTTTTGTCCAATTTTTTTTTTTTTTTTATTACAGGTGAGCACTTAGACAGGATTTTAAACAATTTTGACCCAGTGCCTAATGGGATCCTTAAAAAAAAGTCATACATTTGGATTGAATAGACGTAGAGACTTGAAACTGGGCGCATTTGAATGATGGTTAGCCGTGTTTAGGGAATTTCCAAAATTTAAACCCAAATTGTTTAAACCATTTATATTTAGCCACCAAATAGAAGCAAAAAAAAAAAGAGAGCAAAGCCGCGGGTACCTGCTAGTATATTTATAAATGTATATAAGCCACTGAAGATCAAACATAAACTATTCAAAGATTCGTGTGGCGGGTATTTATGCTTCGGTTCCACCGAAGTAAACGTTTTTCCTTGTTTTCTTGTTATACCCGCCACACATAGTGTGAAGGGTATATTCAGTTTGTCTGAAAGCTTGTAACGCATTGAAGGAGACCCCATAAAGTATATGTAATCTTGATCAGCTCGACGACGCGAATCGATCTAGCCATGTCCATCTGTCCGTCTGTCTATCCATCTGTCTGTCCTTCTGTATGTATATTTCTATGCATCTTTTCGTTGAAGATGTGAAGATATTAAGCTGAAACTTGGAACTTAAGCTTTTCACGGCAACGACTATGTTAAGTTCGAGAATGAGAGTGCCACGCCCATTTTTAGGTTTAGCCCCCATACAAACTTACCGTTTTTTTCGATTATTTGTATAAAAATACTAATTATTTATGAATGTATTTGTCTTGCATTGTCAAAACCATGATGCCACGCCCATTTGTAGGTATAGTGCCGAGATAAACTTTCCGCCCATTTTCAATTTTTTTCTATGAAAATTGGTATTATTTATGCAGGTATTTACTCCAAATTGGGTAAAAACACTTCTTTTGTCTTACAATGCTAAAACCAGGATTCCACGCCCATTTTTAGGTATAGCCCCCATACAAACTTTCCGCCATTTACGAATTTTTGTATGAAAATGGTTATTATTTATTCATGTATTTGCTCCAAATGGGGTAAAAACACTTCCTATGTCTTCCAATGTCATGGTGCCACGCCCATTTCTAGCTGTGGCTTCCATACAAACTTACCGCCCATTTTCAGATATTATCGCGACAATTGTTGTTATACAGATCGAAGTTTTTAGCTTAAAATTTGAAAACAATATTGTGTGTAAACTTGGGTGATCACTGTTGATTACACATCAACCCTTTAAAGATTCGTGTGACGGGTATTTAAGCATCAGTTCTACCGAAGTTGACGTTTTTTCTTTCTTTTTTTTTTTGTATTGTCTACTTTATTTGCAATCAGTACAATTGTGGACTATAATCAAATTTTATAACTAGCATAACAAATTGACATTATAGTTTATTTGGGATGCGGTTTGGCTAGGGAGAAATTCAAATGAATACTGAACAGACCCAGTACAAGTAACTTATTACGATTGACGGCTTGGAAGATCCGAGAGATGAGTTCGTTTAAGTCTACGCTGCGTATTTAGGTTAAGAAGGTTTGTTGCCAAAATATTTGAATGTATATTAAGTTTTCTAAGATAATTTTTGCTGTGATACTAATAATTATAGTAACTATAATTTTGATTCTGGCCCTCGGCAGAATGTTCAAGCATGAACATCGGTTTATCTGTTTATGTTTATTCAATACGCGATAAGAATAGACAAAATATCCCGCTACGACAATATTTTCAAATTCTCACTAAAGTTATAAAATTTTATGATCGTGCTAAGTGACGCTCAGCATATTTAAGAGCAACAAACATGTTGAGCGATGACATTTGACTCCTGCACCCATTATAAATTATCTGCTTAAAAAGTGAAGATAAGCTATTCGTATATGTATACTCATTTACATTAATTTACATACTCAATACACTTTGTAATCAAAATAGTATTTAAGAGTTTTAAATTGTAAACAAAATTCAGTTTTAAAAGAGAATTCAATTGTACAACTCGCACATTTTTGGTTATTCAAGCCGGATTACAAGTAGGGAAGTATTGTAGTGTACAAATTTTTTCAAAAATATTTTCTGGAATACTGGCCGTCAGGCAAGTCTCCTTCAACAGTCTCGTTCGACAGTAGTCAGCCAGAATGTTTTCATTTGATTTTCCTTTATCTAAAGCAGTGCTGCACTTCCCATAACACTGTTAAAGCCAATAAAAACTTTAAGGCTTACTTAGGCACAAATAATTAAATTTTTTATACCTGTTGCACATAGTATAAAACATGTGTATTCAGTTTGTCGGAAAGTTTGTAACGCGTTAAAGGAGGCATCGTAGACCCTATAAAATATATTTATTCTTGATCACCTCGACGAGACGAATCGATTTAGCCATGTCCGTCTGTCTGTCTGTCCGTCCGACCGTCTGTCCGTCTGTCTGATTGTTGCTGCGCGATTTATTCGGTCAGTTTTAAAGATATTTAGCTGAAATTTTAAATTTAAGCTTTTCTAGGTCCTGTGTACTTTTTATGTTAAAGTCAATGTGCCACGCCCAATTGTAAATTGTAACTTAAACATATTTAATTATACAGAAAAAAAATTGATCCGCAAAAATCGATTTTTATTGACCCCACGATAATGTTACATAGGTTTGCTTTTAGACATTATAGTTTATTGTTTATCTTTTCATTTGAGTCATTTGTATCACATCACGTCACTTTGTTATAGTGGACTTTGACCAAATAACTTGATATTGAGTCCTGATTAAGATTCGTAACCAACGAGAAAATCCTTTAAGAATCAGGTGGACGTTATCTTTTAACAAAATCTCTGCTTTTACCTATTTCATAGGTATTAAATTTTTTCAACAAATACAGTTTCCATTTTAATTCATTCCATCCAGTATGAAACTAACAATTTTTAATACCGTTTATATTCGCTAAAAAACAGCGACAAACTCTCACTCTCACTGAAAAGCTGAATAAGCTAATGGAGTGTTGTTATACGTACATATATGTACTATATTGTAAAATTAAATTTTGTCACTGGTAGCATACTTTGGCATGCATTGATATTAATCTTGCATAGCAGCAAAACGTTTCAATATGAATATACGTTCATTAGGGTCGTACAAACGTGCCGAAGCGTAAAGTAGGAACGTAGCATATTCTAAGAAAATTTTCCGAATTCGCCCTTCCGCATTATCACTTTAACTTTGATCCTTATGTTTCCTTAAAAATAAACTTATTTCTAGTTTAAACTAAAAAAGAGCTGGTTTTCAATGGACCTATTTCAGGTATTTTGGGGCGTTGAATCCTAAGAAGGCCACCATTCCCTATTAACAAATAACTTCAAGAAATCATTCTCTACACGAGGATTGCTATTTTTGAATATCAACTAGTAACAAGCATTGAAATAAAAGAAAGTAGTAAGTAGTAATAACGTAATAAGTAAATTCAAACAAATTTATTCATGTATATAATATAAATCAAAGTATTTTTACTAAAGTAATATATATTATACCAGCGTGTACCCGCGGCTTTGCTCTCGTTTTTTTTTTTTTCTTGCTTCTTCTATTCAACTAAATATAAATTGGTCAAAAATCTATTTTGGGTCCACTAATAGGTATAAGGTCCGAATTTCGAAAATTTCTCGAGAACGCTTATAACCATCTCTCAAATGGGCCGTAGGGGGCTATACCTATAAATGGGCGTGACACCTTGGATTTGACATTAGATTACATAAGAAGTGTTTTTACCCAATTTGAAGTGAATATATTGATAAAATATATATATTTTCATATAAAAATGCGAAAATGTGCGGTAGATTTGTATTGGGGCTATACCTAAAAATAGACGTGGAAAATTTTTTTGACATTGAATTACATAAGAAGTATTTTTACCCAATTCAAATAGAATATTTCCATAAATAATATCGATTTTCATACAAAAATTCGAAAATGGGAGGTATATTTGTATGGGAGCTATGTGCAAAAATGGGCTTGGCATCTTTATTCTAACACCTTAACTGCATAGGGCTTAAGTTCCAAATTTCAGGTCAATACCTTTAAAACTACACAAATGAATCGTATAACTATATTATGAACACGACTTAAATGGTTGTTGACCATCTTTTAAACGCGACCAGTTTCAAAACTCTAAGTCTATTCTTTACAAAGATATGGCTTTTCCGGTTTCCAGTCCCCCATAAGGCCCCTAAAATATTTTTTGATCATCTTTTAAATGCGCCATGTTGCAAGTGGATACGTCTATACAATCCTTTAATTGAATTCATTCAGAAATATTAAATGTTTTCATACAAAAACTAGAAAATGGCCGGTTGGTTTGTATGGGCGCTATACCTTCAAATGGGCGTGGCACCTTGGTTTTTACATTGGATAACATAAGAAGTGTTTTTATTCAATTTATTGTGAATGTATTCATAAATAATACATATTTTCATACAAATGGGCGTGGCACTTTCATTTTAACACTTGAACTGCTTAGAACTAAGAAAAGCTTAAGTTTCGAGTTTTAGGTCAATATCTTTAAAACTAAGCGAATGAATTGCACAAAAACAAACAGACGGACAAACAGACAAACGGACATGGCTTGATCGACTCGTCGAGCTGATCAAGAATATATATACTTTTTAGGGTCTACGATGTCTCCTTTAATGCGTTACAAACTTTCTGACAAAATGAAAATACCCTTAAAAAACTGTTTTGGGTCCACCTATAGGTTCCAGGTCCGAACTCCGGAAATCCCTCCTAAAATAGTTTTTTCTCATCTTTCAAATGCGTTCAGTTTCAAGTTTTTACGTCCATGCATTCCAATGATATACGAGGTGTGTTCAAAAAGTATCGCATATTTTTTGTTTCTTTAAAAAATTATTTATTTATTCATGAACATCTATTTTGTCCCCTTTAAAGTAATCCCCTTCCGATAAAATACACCTATGCCAACGTTTTTTCCAATCCTCGAAACATGCCAAATAGTCCCTTTCCGGTATAGCCATTAGCGCCTTCTTCGATTTAGCTTTTATCTCCTCAATCGACTCGAAACGCGTTCCTCGGTGTGGACTCTTGAGTTTTGGGAATAGCCAGAAGTCACACGGTGCCAAATCAAGCGAATACGGTAGTTGCGGAACGATATTGGTTGGATTTTTGCAAAAAAGTCACGAAAAATAAGTACAGTTTGATCAGGGAGATCTTCGTCTTCAACACGTTCGCAGCCTTCTTTCAACAATTTATACCAATCAAATGTTATTGATTTTGGTAGAGCTCGGTCACCATAAGCCTTCTTCAACATTTTTATTCCATTCATTCCATTCAGAAAAAAAAATTTTTATACAGGTTCTTTGATCCATTTTTTTGAATAGGTAAAAATCGAAGACGATCCAAAACACAAGCAAGCAAAGCAGCTGTCACAATTAAGTGATCATTCAAAATGGCCGAGCTTGTCGGCATAAGTGAGAGACATGAGTACCAACATAACGCCACAAAAAAATCGAAATTCGAATATACGTAACCCCCGAAAATTCAAAACTCGCGATAATGTTTGAACACACCTCGTAGATTTTCGGTTTGAAGGGCTCCATTAGGCCAGCATTACACCTGGTCAAAGTATTCCAAAAATCCCGCCTTAGTGCTCCTCTGCTCAATGATATATGTCTACTGAAAAATTTCAGCTATCTATCTTTAGCCGTTTGGTCTCGAATTTATAATAGATTGAATTTATTCTGCACTCATTATTTTGATACAATCAAATTAATATTTTTGGAAAAAATTGAAAATATATTAAATCATGTGGAATTGTAAATAAAAAGTTCCACGAAAATTTGAAAGTGATAGTTAAAGTATCAAAATGTTGAAATTAAGTACAAACCAACATATATTGTAGTAAAACATACTTAATTATACTTAATTATAGTTTTAATCAGTTACTTACTTACAAAATATACTTTATAAATCAAAAATATATATAAATCAATAATTGTTATAAATTAGGTAGATTACATTGACGTCGAACTATTATTTTTACAATTTCAAATGATTAACATTGAAAATTATTTAAGTACTATTTTGTGTACAACATTCCTGGTTAACCTGTCTTTCGCTAACACGAAAAGATTTGATGGTTTTCCTACACGTGAGCAGGCGACATATAGCTGTCCGTGAAAGAAACACTTGTTTTCCATATCCAAACCGCATAGAGACACTGTTTGGACTTGAGCTTTATTTATGGTCATCGCGAAAGCTAAACAAATCGGAATTTGGAGCCTTTTAAACGGTTTTGGAGTTTCTGATGCTATTAATGCAATACGTTGCATTTCTCCTTTAAATTTGCCCGTCAAAATTGTTGCTTTGAGAACATGTTCGGTGATCTTTTTTATGACTAAACGTGTACCGTTACATAATTGATGTCGGTTTAAATAACGCAGAAGAATAATTGGTGAACCAATTTTTAATCGAAGATTGTGCGGTGGCATTCCTGGTATATCCAGAAAATTAACAAATTTAGTTTGAAAGTTTACTGCTTCATTTTCATCAATAACTGTGTCGATTGATTTAAAAGACATTAAATCACCGAGCAAAAATTGTGGTTTCTGGTAATCAATAAAATTTGATGTTATTATTTATAACAGCACAATGATAACATAATACAAAGTATGATTATAAAAATCATTAACGAAAAATTATAATAGTATGATTATGTTGAGAACATAAACGAAAATGGCGTGGAATAGATTGTATATTCTAGAAAAAGAACTCGACGCGATCCACCGGATGTATGCGCAACCTAGAACTAACCAACAAATACACACTATTGTCGTATAAGAACCATTTAATTTGCAATAATAAATATTGAGATAAATAATTGAAATAAAAATTACCATATATCTTAAGTTGGACTAAATTATAGATGATTACCAAATTTGATAAAAATCAGCTCAGTAGTTTCGGAGTTTATCGCGAACATACATCATAACACGAAATTTTTATTTATATAGATAACGTCTAAGACTTAGGTGCAGAGTTTTCTTGATCCATTTTTCACTAAAAAGCCCCGGCGCACAATTAAAACAACCCTGTGTTAGCTATTATATCTCCGACACGGCCGTCCTGACGATCTCGTTTAGGGTCCTCGTGTAGGGTATCTCACTCTCAATAACAAAATACTAAATGTTTATATTTTCCTCTGTGTGATACAATTAGTCTTTAATCATTCTACTTCAATTACAATTGTCTTTTTTAATATAAGTAGTATTACCATTTTTTTTTACATTTTTGTATTTGTTTACCAATATTTATGAATGTTCTTAATTTAACCCAATGAAATTTTTTACATATCTTGCTTTCCAAACTAGATGTATACCTTTCAGGGACATGTACCGCAATAAGATGTTATAGACGTCACACATTCAGTCATTCTACTGTCTCTTTCAACAGTTTATATATCTAATATAATACTGGCTCTTTCAACAGCGTCTCTCTTATTCTCTACTGTCTCTTTCAACAGTGTCTCATTCTTTACTGCCTCTTTCAACAGTGTCTCCTTCTTTACAGTCTTTTTCAACAGTGTTTTTCTCATTCGCTACCGTCTCCGTCGATATCCAATTCTTTTGGTCCCTGTCCATCTGGCATTTAACGTAAACTTTCATGAGGATATTTATAACTTTTCTTACTTTTCATGCACTTCAATGTAGAACGGTCACCCTCTAGTATTTCGGTTACTAAAAATGGCCTTCTGAGCTTCTTGATGTCTATCACTGCTTTTGAGTAAAACATAATCGCCAACACTAAATTTTACTTCTTGTGCTTCGGTTTTATCGAAGCGTTATTTTTCATAGTTTCCTGCCTTCCAATAAAAAGCTCTAAGGGACTTGATTTAGTAACTCTATTTATAGTAAAATTGAGTGCTAGTTGTTCGTCACTCAAAGCGTCCTGTCATGACCGAGCACTGGTTTCTACGGCTATTAATAAATTCTTCAGGGTTCTCATTACACCTCTCCGCATTAAGCGTAAAATTATGATGCAAATAGATACACTTGGTAAAGGCAACAATTTGCACAATCACATATTCCTTGCGATCACTTTCACCACTTAATTTGCCTGATATGCCCATGTGCACTGTGTGCCACGGAAAACTAGTCTTTGGGATTAGATGTAATTCGGCTTCAACTTTTTCTAACCAATAGAGATCATACACTTCACTATAAAACACCTGCCCTTAACTCATAAGTCCTTGCTTATTCCAGAGGGAGGACATCCTCATTTAGTTTCAAAACCAACTCAGCAATATATTGATATCTTTTCTGTTCCAATAAAATCCACTTTCTTTGATATTTCTGATAGCTCTAAGCTCTTTTAAGCCGCTTTATCATACTCAATACTGTTGTTTTGTGGTAACGGATTTCTAGATAAGAAGTCGAAATGTTCCATACGTTTGCCTTCTCTATTTTTAATATCAAACTCAAAAGTATGTAGAAATGCCCACCAACGATAGACCTTTGGTAACAATTCGATCTTTGTTCGAGATGATTTTGACGAGTTACAGTCTATGATGATGGTGATCTTCCTACCATGTAAATAATGGCGAAAATGTTTAACAGCGTTAACAACAGCTAATGTTTCTAAATTGTATGAGATGTACTTTGACTCATACACTGTAGTAGTTTTACTAAAATATTCTATTAGAAATCTTTTCGCACCCAAATAGATTAAGTGGGGATTGATGCTAGGCACTCTACTAGCGTTCTTAATGTACGAGCGTATAGAGGTCTTAACATCGACCCGGACCATAACCTTGTTCTAGCTAAGGTACGTACTAAACTCAGCACAGCGCACGCCAAGCGAGCTACCATACAACGAAAGCTAGATGTTGGTAGGATAAAGTCACAGCAGACTGCCGCTGCCTTCTCAACAAATGTCTCCCATCTACTACGAAAGAATCATCCGGCCTCCGACTGTATAAACGATCAGTGGAAGCGTGACTCATAGTGGTTAGCTACAGCAGCCATAGAGGGTATTGGCTACACTAAACCTCGAAGGCCGAAATGCTACGATGAGGAATGCCCAGCTTTTAAGAAAGTCTGCACAAACTATCGCGAAATAAGTCTCCTTCCAATCGCTTATAACATCCTAGACTGAAACCGTACGTAGGAAGGATAGTTAAACAGTACCAGTGTGGTCTCAGGTCGAAGAAGTCGAACATTGACCCGATATTCACACTACACTAAATCCTAGAGAAGAGAAGAAAAACAAATCATCTCACAACACCTATTCGTCGACTTCAAAGCCGCTTTCGACCCGCCAATAAGAGAAAAATTCTTCAAACACTGACTGAACTTGGTATCCCTGCGAAGATCGTTCCCGTCTGTACGATGACGATGACAATCACAAAAAGAGTCGTCAGGGTCGGTTAAAATTTCTCCGACTCTTTTGATACAAAGAGAGGTTTCAGACAGAGCGACAGTGCGACTTTTTCAACCTCCTGATGGAATACTCACTAAAACAATTTCCAAACGTTGACTAATCGGGTAATATTTTCTACTGGGCTCATATGTCAACAACGGCAACATCAGTCAGGAAATTAAACGAAGAATCACTCTTGCTTACCGTAGCATTTTTGGTCTCGGTAAGAAGTGCGAAGTAGAGTTCTGTCGAAAAAAACACAAATTAAACTGTACGAGATGCTGATAATGCCTGTCCTGATGTATGGCTCGGATGCGTGGGTCATGACAGAATCGGATAAGTCGGCGTTGGGCGTGTTTGAGAGGAAGATACTTCGAAGAATCTTGGGTCCAGTTAGAGTGGAAAATGACATCCGTATGCGCACGAGCGATGAGCTACGAGCTATATGCTAACATCGATATAGTCAGGAACATCCAATACAAAAGACTATTTTTTGCTGGACTCCTGTATTTAATGGACAAGACGTGAGTACAATCGAAGAGGCGCGGCAGAGAGGACGCTGCGTTGGGAGGACCATGTCCTGAAGGACATTCGCAGGATCGGTATCCCGAGCTGGTATCGTCTGGCACTGGATTACAACCGCTGGAGCCAAACCTTGCGTGCAGCCAAGACCGACAATCGGCTGTAGCGCAACTTATTTACATATAAGCAAAGATTTAATTTCATAGATATCATGGGCAGAGAATAATACAGCGAATAGAGAGAAAATAACGCACAAAAAAATCTAGAATACGATTAACTTAGTTATAAATTACATGAGGTTTTAATCATAAAAATTTACCCAAGTCCGTTGCTGCGTCAGAGGGTCCTCAAGTTATCAGTAAGTTAACAGCATCTTGCAGGGCTCGCATATTTTCGGCAACAAGGAACAACAAGCATACAGAGCAAATTGACCGACACAATCCTAATGAATTCGTCTAGGCAATCAAAAACTCCTTTGGGGAGTTTAGTTCCACAACATACCATGCACCTCAAGCCTACTAAAACTATCTTTAATTTGAAATAGATTTTAGTTTTCTTACCTGTAGATTGGTGTACCTTTGTCATCTCGGTACCATAAAATTAAGACAACTTCATCTTCATCATACGTAGTCACGTTACAAGGAAGATAAATAGTTTCTCCAGTAAGAGCCTCAATTTTGTGAATTGGAACTGAAAAAAATAATACGCAATGTAATGTAAAAAGAATCAAAAATTTCATTCGTAAATTAAAAAAAAAAACATTAGATATAATAAATGGAAGTTTTGGTGGAACCAAATACCAATTGCAGATATACCTGTGTCCACCTCAATTTTCCCATCACAACTAGAAACATTCCCCGAAATGTGGTTGGCTTGTAGGGTAAACACACCAGAGATAAGACTGGTTCACGGACTGTAAACTCTAAAGACTGAACCCATTACATGGAAAGTGCACCTTAAATCACAGCTATTCTAAAATGCGATGCATCGAACCATGTTGATCGAAACAAGCATCTTTTGACAGTAGCCTTGGGAAAGAATACTAGTTTTTTTAGCCTCAAAAATGGGTTCATAACAAAAAGTCTTGCAACTAGGCTTCCAAAAGGCAACTTACCCGAATGGCAACCTTAGCGTCCTTGCAAAAAGAATATAATAAATTTTTTTTTGACAGGTAAGGAGGTAGGTATATATATATAGTATTTTTTTATTTATTTATTTATTTATTTATTTGATAACTTAGCAACTAACATATAAAAATAAAAATGCTGCTAATTCTACTTATAAAAAACGTGACATATTACACATTATTGTCTTTCAAAGCTTTATGCACAAGATGTAATGGGAGGCCTGGAGAGACTAGACTTAAATTATAATATCTATTATAAAGAGAACAAAGAACGCGAAACGGATCGTTACATGCATAATTGGTCGTATATGTCCGTAGGTAGAACAGAGAATAATTTCTCGTAAACCTATTTGGAACAGAAAAGTTCAACAGCTGTAGTAAATAAGGAGAATAAATCTCCCCAGATATAAGTTTCTGGATGAATAAAACTCCTAATATATTTCTACGTTTTTCCAGTGTGGGCAGATCAATTAGGTTTAAACGATGTGTATATGGAGGCAAATTAACATTTGGATTCCAGCCCAAATTACGTAAAGCAAAGATTAGAAACTGTTTTTGAACAGATTCTAACTGTGCTTGATATACCATATATTGAGGACTCCAAATACAGGAGGCATATTCCAGTATTGGACGGACTAATGAAGTAAATAATATATTCGATACAGTCTTTATTCGAATAAAATGCGTCTATGCATCCGTTTGTTCATCGTTATTTCTGCCGAATTTAAGTAGGGTGTTCAGAATGGGATGTGGTCGTATCGCATTTTTCTCAAAATTTTGTAATTATCTCTAATTAAATGCTGTTCCTCCGCGGAGGAGCCATCAATTGCTGCTAAGAAAGCAAAGGATGCCAGAGGAGCCCTCGAAAGAGGGTGGCCATCGCCGACGAAGGGTGCTCATGCGAAAAAGTCAGTAATGGATAAAAGGGACGACATAGCGGCTCGCCTAACCAACATGGTGTTGGAAATTTTGAGTGCTCTGGCGTATCAGAGGCCACAGGGTGGTCAGATGTGAAGATGAGCATTCCAATAAGCTCAAGCTTATCGCAGCCAGTGAGATACCAAGGAGACCTCGGGCACTCATTTGGCTGCCTAAGGGGCAGAAAGGCATAGAAAGGCAAGATGGAAGGCTTCACTCAAGCATCCGCAAGACCCGCATTAAGGTCTTCGGTCAAGCCCCGCCAGACGACATCCTTGATCTGGAAGAAGCAGACGAGATGACCTGGTGCTTAAGGACACCTTGGTGGAGCAAGAAGATAAAAGTCGGGCAGATTAATCTTAAGCACTCTTGCTCTGCCCTGGATAACCTGCGCGTCCTCCTTAGCGAGGATGCAGTGCATCCCATCAGGACCGCCAGGGCCGAGTAGGTTGCTAAGTCAGTATTCTCAGGCGAAGGATACGCTGGGCTCTTGGCACGTTTTCGCCTTATAAAAGGCCCAACAATATCTACTCTAAGATGGTACAAACGATCAGTAAGGTTATGGTCGAGTAGCTTTGTCAACTGATGATCACTTGCATTTGCCTAAACCACATTCCTCGTTCATGGAGACGGCTAGAGTAGTCTTCATAATTAAGGTAGGGAAAGTAGGCCATATTAAACCAAAAGGCTTCAGAGCCACTAGTCTCACTTATTTTGTACTTAAAACTCTAGAACGAAATCTGGACTCTTACCTGTGATGGAAAATAAACGGCAATATCAGCTCTAAAGCTCAACACGCCTATCTCAAAGGGAAGTCTACGGAGACTGCTACTCATGAGGTTGCAAAAACTGCAGAGAAGTCTCTTTATCATAAACAATACACCCTATCAGACATTTTTAGACGAAGTTCCAGATGGAGGACTGCAGTAAGAACTGGATTGAGTCACTTCTCAAAGACAGACTTATTCGGGCCGAGCTCGGCAATGTTAACCTTTTCAAATACGCTAACGCTAGAGGAATCACCCCATGGTGAGGTTTTTTTCCTCTTTTGTAGCTCCTGACTCTAAACCCTATACTTACCCAACTTAAAAGGTATATAATTACAAAATTTCAATTCCCTACTAGGCGGTAAATTATTAGGAACTATCCCAATCTGACAGAACAAGTACGTGGGTCTTATCATAGATCCCAATGTAAGCTGGAAAGATAACATCCAGAAAACAGTGAAGAAGGCAACGATTGGTACCTATTGACGTATTTATCAAGCAGATGACATCGATCAGCGCACTTCGACTAAAAGAACAAAGATTGTGGTCTTCACTAACCTATGGTCACAGCACTGTTTTATCCAAAATTTTCTGTGCGAAACTGTGGATTTTAATAAAGCTTTTAAAACCGCAACTCCTTCACGGCAGGACTGGATGGTGGAGCTGCTGGGAAGAAAAGATAGAGCTACACTACACCGACGGGTCCAAGATGGTGCCACGCCCATTTTTAGACATAGCTCCCATACAAACATACCGCCAATTTTAGAATTTTTGTATGAAAATAGGTATTATTTACCAATATATTTGCACTAAATTTGGTTAAAACACTTTTTTGTCATCCAATATCAAAACCAACGTACCACGCCCATTTTTAGGTATAGCTTTCATACAAACTTTCCGCCCATTTCCTAATTTTTGTATTGAAATTGGTATTATTTATGAATATAATCACTCCAAATTGTTTAAAAACACTTCTTACAACATCCAATATCAGAACTAAGTATACAAACCTATCGCCCATTTTCGAGTTTTTGTATGGAAACATTAAATATTTCTGAATGAATTTGGTAAAATCAATTCCAATGTCAACCTAAGTGAACACAACCGACATGATAAGGATCGGGCTAATGTAACATAAAACCTGCACACAAATTTGACCAAATCCATCGTGAAATTTAATCTAAGTGCCTGATGAACATGTAATCTATTAAAAGTGTTGTGTGACTGGTACTAAAGCTTCGGTTCTATCGAAGTTAACGTTTTTCTTTCTAGTATTACAACGCTTGTTATCATTCGATATTTATAAAAAGGTTATTCTCGTGAAGAGGAAGAGTGCCTTTCAAATATATCTCATGAAAATATGTAAATTAATTTAAAAATTTTAAAAAACATATTAAACAAGAAAAAACGCTGAAGTCGAGTCGACTGCAGGATATCGTGTACCCAATCTTTATGTAGCTTAAGTTAAGTACTATCTTACTACCATGCCTTATTGTATTGAGTTTTCATACAAAAACTTAAAAAATTTTGTATATTTGTATGGCGGCTATATCCAAAATTAAGCACCCAAAATTTTGGGGTAGATTTGTATCGGGGGTACCCCTTCAAATAGGGCTGAAGACAAACCTTTTGCAAGTACACTATGAACGGCCGAGAAGAGTCAAAGTTTCTCTCACACTAAAACAGGAGGACAGATAGACAGACAGAGAGACATATTTATTTCGACTCCTCTCCAATAATGATCAAGAATAAACACATATGTACTTCACTTTGGGTACAGTGTATAAAAATTTTGATTTCCTCTTAAAAATTTATGTGTATTGTTTATTGTTTTTGACGCTTGCTACCATTTGATATTTATACATAGCATATCATCGTGTACGAATGAAAAACACTTTATACAAGGTAGAGCTCATCGTTTCAAAGCTATATATTCTCGATTTAAAGAAATAATTGAAAAAGTGCAAAAATATATAGATTTTTAAGGATATCTCAAAAACACTCTACGCCCCAAAATATATGAAGTAGTTGAATGAAAAACTTGCTCCTTTTAGGTGTAAGCTTAAAAATAGTTTATTTTTAAGAAATATTTGCTAGTGCAAATGCGGAAGATCAGATTTGACTTTTGATCTGTATATAGATTACGTTGCTGTTATACGCTTGGTCGCGAAAAAAATTGACCCACCCTTATAATTTATATGTAAAAAATGGATAGCTGTAAATTACGAAGCACAAACATAAAACTAACGAATAGTCAAAGACAATATTATGAATACGATGGATAAAGTGTCCTTTTAAAGCGTGAAAATCTATCTTTGCATTTTTTTTATAACTGTCACATATAGTGTGAAAAGGTATTATCAGTTTTTCGGAAAGTTTGTAACTTTTCTTTATCACCTCGACAATATTCTAGTACACCCACTAGGTATAATCTACCAGGTTATATCGACTTTGAAAATTATCATGGCATAGCTCATTATTCAGGATTCTAAGTTCTAAGTTCTGATCATCTGCCGTTAACTTTAACCCTAAATACTGCAGCGATTGCATTTCCTAGAGTAGAGAGGCTTACTACTCCAAGTACAAATATCGCTGTCTTTCAGAGAATTCTTTGGAACTGACTGCTTTGGAACTGTTTCTCGAAAGATTTATATACTACGCATTTTAGACCTGGTCGACATATTTTTAGTGCAGTTACTCTTGAGCGAGACTGCAAACTTTGTAAAAAGGGAAAAGATAATTGCTCAAAGTTTATATTCGTTTCCAACAACCTTGGGACAAGTCAGAGTGGAAGGCTGCCTGTAGACATCTTAAAGTTGCATTAGTTGAGTAACATACTATGTTTTTCGATGGATGGCATGGGCACCGCCAAAGATGCTTCTTTATTACTATGAAAAGCAACTAGAGGTATTAAGAGTCAACCAATTCATCATGTGCCTGTAATGGATGCTAATGGAAGATGGTGTCAATCTGATGACGAACAAGCCAATACTTTTACTTTTCAAAATAGTGATTTGGGACGTGTTTTGAGTTCACCCCTGGTTAAAGATAAAAGTTCAGCAGTTTCCATCTCAGTGGAAGTTAACAGTGATTTACATGATTCACAAGCCTGGCAAGTCCAAAAATGACAGCGAGTCAACCGGCCGATTAATTTCATGCCTTCGATTTCGAAGGTTTGGGAAAGACTCGTCTCTGGCTTGGACTTCACCCTTTAAGATATTCTCAGTGCATTTTTATAGATGTGCAACAAGCTTTAGATCGCGTGTGGCACTCGGGCTTATTGAAAAAAATAAAGTAACCTTTTCCGGCTCCTTCTTACTTATTGCTGCGTTCTTATCTAGAGAGGTGCAAGTTTTCAGTAAAAGTACGAGCGGGTGTGTGAACAACGCACCCCTTTTTAGCTGGAGTTCCGCAGGGTTGCGTTCTGGTACCTGCTCTCTACTTAGTGTTTACTGCCGAGTTTTTGATGCTGAGTCGATGCAATCTAAAACGCTTGATGAAGATGATGAAGGCGTTCTCTGTTCATCAAAGTACGAATACAAAGCTTTAATGGTCTTCAAGAGTACATTTATGTCTTCGATGATTGGGCTAAATGATGGAAACTTAAACTAAATATTGACAAATATTTAAATGTTTGCTTCGCTCCAAAGAGAAAAATCCCTCTGCCAATATTTATTAACGTTTCAGCGGTGCGACAAGATACCAAGTCAACACACAGAGAGTTGTATTGAAGATTGACTTTTAGAACCCATATTACATTGGTTGTGGGCACTTGAATAGCAAGAGTAAACTTTCTCTTCAAAAGAAAGAGAACAGAATATCAGCAAATTATTGCTCTAACATGGAGCTGTAGTATACAAATGTGGGAAATTGCTGCGGATTCTAATCGTAAACGGGTTCAAACCCTTCAAAATAAAGCCTTTCGCCATATTTCTGGCTGTGTATGGTATGTTTGTAACACTTCTCTTTACAAAAACTTAAATTTGGCAACTTTAATGTACAAATCGGACTTTTCTCCAGCAGATACAATGATCGTCTATTGACCACACTTTTGTACCTACAAGAAGTTTCAAACTTCATCATTTTTGCACCTTCTTCACTAATTTACATCGCTCGTCAAGATTTTCAACAGATAAAACCTATATACTTGAACATGTAATAGTTTTTTTTTTTTTTTTTTTTTTTTTATTGTCTACTTTATTTGCAATCAGTCCAATTGTGGGCTAGCATCAAATATTATAATTACCATAACAAAATGACATTATAGTTTATTTAGGATGCGGTTTGGCTAGGGAGAAATTCAAATGAATACTGAATAGACCCAGTACAAGTATATCATTACGATTGACGGTTTGGAACATCAGAGGGATGAGTTCGTTTCAGTCTACGCTGCGTATTTAGGTTAAGAAGGTTTGTTGCCAAAATATTCGAATGTATATTAAGTTTTCTAGGATAATTTTTGCTGCGAGGTGCAATCTCCTCTACAACAGTTGATATTCTTAGGTCTTTATGTATGTTTACATTCCAAACATACCATGGAGCTCCAGTTATCTTTCGAAGTGTATTGTTTTGATACCGTTGTAAGATATCGTTTTTTATTAATACTTGATCGAGCTGCAGCCCCCACAGCTGTATTCCATAAGTTCACACGCTTAAGGATGGCTTTATATAGCCTAATTTTATTTTCAAGGCTGAGTTTTGATCTACACCAAAGCAACCAGTGCATGCGCCTTGTTTTAAGTTTTAGCTGTTCTCTTTTTGTATCAATATGATTTCTCCATGTTAGTCTTTTGTCTAGTATTACGCCCAAATATTTTACAGCATCGCACATGGGTATTAATACATTATTGAAAAACGTTTGGGAACTTTTTTTTTTTTTTATAGCGAATAAATTTATTTGTGATCTATCATTAAAAGACAATCAGAAAGTTGTTTGAGTAAAGAACAGTTTAGAATGCGTTGGCGAAGCCATTATGGATAAGGAATAAAGGGATGGGGATGGGAAAAGAAAAAAAACAAAAAGTAAAAATAAACATGAGTTATTGTCTCCCATTAGGGAGATCGAGCGGTTTAAGCCTTTTGAGCCTTCTTATACTGGAGCTGTTGTCGAGTAGGTTGATGGCGAGGGTGTTGGTATGCATGTCATGCCGATTGATGTAAGAGGTGCTTAATCTTGTTATTTCTTGGTATAACCAAGGTACCCCGAGCCTCTCGTGCATCCCTTTGTTGGTGTGGAACACGTGAGCTTTTGACATAATCCTCAGCGCCTTGTTTTGAAATACTTGAATAAGAAAACAGTTACTCCTGCTGGCAGTACCCCAAATTGGGATACCGTAGGTCCATACCGGCTTTATAATTGCTTTATAGACTAAAAGTTTGCTCCTCAGCTTGAGAGGTGACCTTCGTCCGATAAGCCATAAATGTTTTTTTTAACCTTTCATTGAACTTGTGTCTTTTCTGAGTGAGAAGAGTAAGTGAGCTGATTTTTCCGTATTAACTGCTATGTTCCATTTTTGCATCCATGTCTCAATAAGATGCAGTTGGTGCTGTAGTATACGCGTTGCTTCTAAGACATAATTTGCTCTGGAAATTATCACTATATCATCTGCATATGTAGCTATCGTGACTTGACTACAGTTACTGCCAGGCATATCGGCGGTATTAAGCGTATAAAGCAATGGTCCCAGTGCACAGCCTTTACACCTGCATGTATAAATTTGATTGCAGAACGAGATCGTAAGATCGTTAAAAATGGTACTGGGGAGATAGTAGTGACTGCTTTATATTATAAAGTAGACCCTTGTTCCAAACACGATCGAAGGCCTGCATAACATCTAAAAATACTGCTGCTCAAAATTGTTTGTTTTCAAAGGTTTCAAGTATTTCAGCTACAATCCGATGTATATGCTCAGCCGTACCATGCTTTCGCCGAAAGCCAAACTGATGATTTGAAAGTATAAAACCATCACGAAGTAGAAGCATTCTTCAATGATTTGAAAGTATGAAACCATCAAGAAGTAGAAGCATGCTTCGAGCAAATATTCTTTTGAATATTTTCGAGAATATTCCCTGCAGACTAATAGGTCGATAGAAGACGGCTTGCCAGGCTTAGAGATATGTAAATTCTCTGCGCATTTCCCATACCTTGGAAAATAGCTAAGCCTGAAACAGACATAAAAGATGTGGACAAGTAACAAAATGACTTTAACTGGAAGCGCTTTTATGGTTGACGCATCAATTCCATCATAGACCATCGATTTTTTGGTATCAAGTACTTTAATTTCAGCGATAACTTCATGAAGTCTTACTGGAGTTAAAGGCAGACTTAGTTGGCAGGGGACATCAAGAGCATTGTCTACAGCTTCTTCTTCAGCTTGACTACATAAAGAAAAGTTTGTGAATCGTTTCTCAAGGTGTGAGGCAAATGCTTCGGAATAATACGACTTGCGGTATGTTTAAGGTACTTTGTAGCATTCCATAGATTATATTCTGACCCGTTTGGTTCAGCATTTATCAAGTTTTTCCTTTAAATTTTGTGATATTTTTTTTAATAGTATTTTTATCCCGAGGATAATGTGTTTGATGACATATATGTCGAAGTCTTCTTTTCTCACTTAATAAATATCTAATTTCATTCGAGAACAGCGAATAATTTGTATGGGAGGGATATATGCTTTGTTTTTGAGAGGGAGTAGTAATGTCCGCAGCTTCGTGAAGTTTTTTATTAAGCCATTCAATTGTGTCATCTACATGCTGTTCATTTTGAATTTCTATGTTGAGATTGATCTTTCCATCTTAAAAACGGCGAAAAAAAGGCAAAATTTGAAGTTTTACTGAGAAAACAATATTTTAAATTTTTTAAAAAAAAAAAAAAAAAAAAAAAAAAAAATAATAAAAAAAAAAAAAAAAAGTCGTCTATATGTAGCCTTCTTTTGTCAGAACCATAAAAAATTGCTATGTCCAATAGATCAGGATATCTGTTTGGATCAGTTAGATTACCAGTGCTGAGAACAGAATGATTTATCGCGCTGATGCTCTTAAGCAATTCTTTGCTTATTGGGTTGTCAGATCTAGCTCCCACCAATGGTGTTTAGCATTAAAATCTCCTCCTATTATAAAATTACTACCAAGATATTGAAACAGATACGGGGCGGCAGATATGCTGCTGCAATTTTGAGGCTGCCAGTAAAAGTTTCCAACTCAATGATGTTAATTTGTGTCCAGTTATAAACAATGGGTCTGCAGATTGCGAATTTTATGCAGCTCTTAATGATATAGTAATTGCAGATCCACCCCGCTCCATGCCACCAGGATGATTGGTTGTTACTAGCTCATATCCGTGTATCTTAAAATTTGACTTATTAGTGAAATGTGTCTCAGAAAGTAGAACAATGTCCACTTGCTGAGATTTAATGACGTACTAAATTTGGAGCATATGTTGGCAAGCGCCATTTGCATTGCATATAACTACTTTAAGGATTGGATATATTATTACTAATAAGAGACTTGACCATTTGCAGTAAGTTTGATATCTATTCAACGAATTTATTAACTAGTCTGTTCCATTTGATTTTCCATTATCAATTCAAGTCTCTGTAGCCATTCATTAAATGCATTGTCTGAATTATGTGACATCTGATTGTCATTACTGCTAGTTGCATTATTTGTGGTCCCTCCACTTACAATATTCGCAAAGCTATTACTGCCATTATCATTAGCTGTTATGTTATTTAGGGTTTTTCGTGAACTTTTTGGGGGTGAAGCAGTTCGTCTCAATGTTGTTTGTTAAACTTCACAACCTTTATATGAAGCTGTTTGTGGTTTGTCGCAGTGAGCGCATTAAGCTGGTGCAGTTTTTTCTTTTGAACTGTCTTCGGAGCGATGATGCATTTTACACATCTAAAAGGTTTAGTACAATAACTTTTTGTGTGACCGAATTCATGAAATCTATGACACTGTACTAAGTCATTAAACTTGTTTAAAGGCTCAATTTTAACAACTGCGCTGCATAATCGTTCGATGTTGTACACACTTTTGTTGTTACTGCTAGGCTCTAAATCCACAATGAAACATTGGCAGTGGCTTTTTTTGTAAATCTGTTCAATAAAATCAGTTGGCATCGATTGGTGTAGATTTTTAATTACATCTTTAAAAGCTCTCTCCTGCTTCAGTAGGTATGTATGATACATTTCTTTATTTTGATTGAGCAGCTTAACCATTTTACTATAATTATCAGTTGAGTTTACCATGACACGAAGGTGGCCATCTCGGTATGACTTGTAACTAAACGAGCCAATGTCTATACAATCGTTGAAGCGCTGCATTGGTAACGAGTGGAATGAAAAGATGTGGTGGCTTATGTTCCCTTGCTTCATTATTGAGATTAGTCGATGCAGCAGTTGAGTGCATGTCTATATTGTCATCCAATAGTGCAATCATATTTGTTGACAAATTTGAAGATGAACTCGCAGTCGGATTAAATAGTTCATTAGTAATATTAACACTTTCACTCTTTCCGTTATTCATGTTGAGATCATTTGAAGTTTTATTACCGTTCGCAACTGTAGATCTTTTTCTATCAACATTTGGCGAAACAATTGACTTGCGCTTTAGTATTGTTTTCATCTGAGGAGCAGAGTGATCATCGCAGTAGAAGTAAAAGCAGAGTTAGAAAAATAACGAAACAAGCAAAAATGATGCAGCTGTAAACGAAAATTACTCAGAACTGAGCTCTTCGGAGCGATGATGCATTTCCATCTAAGGTTTGGTCATAATTTTGTGACCGAATTGATTCTGTGGGTGCGAAAGGAAGTGACGAAAGGGTCTGGCAAGCAGAGATCATATAATAGCAATAATATTATTTAATATATTAGTATATTTGTATCTATTTAGTATCTATCTGAATATCATTTATATAAATTGGTGAATAGTAGTTTTACACCAGACGTCTTATAGGACAAACTGTGCTCTGATTGTCTCCTTCAATAAACATTTATATGAAAAAGAATTGAATAAATTGGAGAAGTAAATACTTACTAATACCACGTAAATAATAGCAAGTAAATACTTACTTATAGCACAGCCACAAAAAAAAAAAGAAAAAACGCTGAAGTCGAGAATGTTCGACTTCATGATTCCCTCTATTTCCAATTTTTATATTCATATCTTTATTGCATTGGATTCTTATGTAAAGTGAAAATAATTGTGTAAATTTGTATAGGGGCTATAACCATGTTACGATATTTGATTTGGACTATTGTAGGCATAATCCATACTAAATTTACAATTCAGAGATAGCGTAACACAGAAGTATACACGAAAAAACATAAAATTTTGAGTAGGTTTGTATGAGAGTACCCTTTATAATGGGTTTAGAGGAAAACCGCTTAGGAGAGTCTAGAGATTTCTCTCCTGCCCTATTTTTAAAGGGTACTCCCATACTAATCTATGCCGCAGGTATTTGCATAAAAACCTCTTTGTTTCCTTTTCTCAAAACTCCAGTTTAGTATAAATATTGCCTATGATAGTCCCAATTAAATATTGCAAAATGAATAGGACCAAAAATAGTTTAGGTATACCCCCATACAAATTTATCCCATTTTTTTTTAGTTTTTGTATGAAAGTCCCTTACAATAAAGTAACATATAATACTAAGATTAGACTTCACTTAAGGTACTTAAAGATTTGGTCTTAGAGTTGTGTATACTGGACTTCTGCGTTCATTCTTGTTTAAAATATAATTTTACGAAAGATTTCTTTCAGCGGATGAACTTCTTAGATAAAAGCTTTGTTGTCATATGTTGATCGAGGGTTATCTATTGTATTTTGATGTAATGTTTGTAACGCATTTTTGGAGATATCTTAGACCTTATATAGAAAATAATTTTTTTATACAAGTATATAGAGGTCGACGAGCCGAATTGATCTAGTAATGTCCGTCTCTTTAGTTCTGTAAGCTTCAGTTTAAAAGAAATTCATATCCTTGTTATTTTGTATGTTATTTTATGCCAATCAAAATTTTTTTCTACCTTGTAAGCGAAGGGTAATGGGTATATTAAGTCTGTGAAATATATGTAACAGGCAGAAGAAGGCATGGTAGATCCTATAAAGTACATATATATTCTTAATCAGCATTGATAGGCAACTAAATACAGCTTTGTCTGTCCGTCCTGACGTCCTGAGATAGGGCCGACATATTCGAAACTAAGAATTTCCCTAGCCGTCAAATTATCACTTACAAACGGTTTTTCTCTAGCCCCAATTTAAGGTTATATGTCTTGGAGATCTAAATTTAGTATGAATAATGTTTATGATATTCAAATAAGGAACACAAACATTTTTGATAAGGCCAACATCTCGGCATCATCTTTCAAAGTGAAAACATTTTAATGATTTGCGATTTGCCATTTTGGCACATTCCATCCATTCATGTAATATATTTTTGCATTTTCCCATACAAACATACCGGGTATTCGCTGGCATATGATGAATAAGAAGGAACTCTGTAGCCGATTTTGTGAAATCTTGTGATAACTTTTATTGGGTCTTGATGTTAAAGTGGTTTCATATGAACGATATTCAGAAATTTTGTTGCGCATAGCATGAAAATAGGACTGGCTACATTTGCCTTTCTATTATGAGAAACCCACATGTTTTCCATAGATAAAAGCAAAAAAATTGTTTTTTTGTTTGAGGGTACTTCTTAAAGTTTTTGTGCTTTTTCCAAAGTGGAATAATGTGTTGGGACTGTATATATATATATTGTTGCCGTTGTTGTAAGACAATAACATATGTTGTTGTTGTAAACCTTGATCTAACCTGAAGCGAATGAAGTGATGATTAGCGGTACTCAAAAGTATTTACACACATTTTTTTTTTTGCGTCACAAGTATTTACACAAAACTTAGACTTTATTATCTTGTTCTTAATTGAGATAGTTGAGAAATCTTATAGTAGATGTTGTAGGTCTGGTAAACTAAAAAAACCTCAAAATCGTGAGCTAGAGTCAAAAACCTGATTTTTCGCTCTTTTTTCACTTAGAGGGCAAAAAAAAGTAAATTACAAACAGATTTTTTTAACATGTCTTGGAAAAAAAATTAGATCTTTCGAACAGTATGCCTAACATTATGACATTTCCTATCGTACCTTTTAGTGTTTCCAAGGCAAACGAATGTTTTTTTTTTTTAGTTCACCATTTTGTTTGAAAGCTACATTTATGGTGAACAGTTCTTACCAGTAAGCACAATTACAAGTAAAACGGATGTTTAATGAAAAAAATCCGACAATAATTGACGAAGTTATTAAACTTTTTTCTTAAAAGACATTTTCAATATTACGCTCTGCAACCATTTTTCTTAGAAATTGAAAAACATTTTCTTTTTTATAAAAATTTTTAAAAATTGCAATTGTTTGAAAAATTTGTCTTAGGAGAGAGTCTTTTATTAGATATAAACAAGCAAAAACGTTAACTTCTGTAGCACCGAAGCTCAAATACACGCTACACAATACTTCAATCATTTTCTTGAAAAAATACAAAAATGGCCCGATCCTTGTCATATCGGTAGCACATTCATATGTTAGAATAACAGTAGAAGTGATTTTACCCAAATTGGAGTGAATATATCCATAAACAAGAATTATTTTCATACAAAATCTGAAAATTGGGCGCTAGGTTTGTATGGAGGCCCTATCACAAAATGGGCGTGGCACATTTCCTTTGATGTTGGATGCCATTAGAAGTGTTTTTTTCCCAATTTGTAGTAAATACGTCCATAAATAATACCTACTTTCATACAAAACAAGGAAAAACGTTAACTTCGGTAGAACCGAAGCTCAAATACCCGCCATATTTAGGTTTAGTTTAATTATGATCATGAGTTTCTTAGGTACAATTTGGAGTCAATAGTCCGATACAACCAAAGCTTAGACACAATAATGGGGTAAAAGTTTAACCTTAGGACAGAATAAAAAACATTTTCTTGAAAAAAAGTAGAAAATGAGTTGTGACTTTGTTGGGGGGCTATATGAAGTAGTTGGCTGATCCATATAATATCAGTAAAGTTAAGATAGGATGATATAAGATGTGTTTTTACCCAATTAGAAGTAAATACATTCATAAATAATTAGTACTTTCAGACAAAAATTACAAAACGACAGAAAAGTTCTTATAGGATCTATACCAAAAAATGGGCATAAGAAGAGTTTTTACCCAATTAGGAGTGAATACATTCATATATAATAACTGTTTTTCATACAAAATTTATAAAATCGCGGAGAGTTCGTATGGGGCTTATACCTAATAATGGGCGTTGCACCTTAGACTTGAAATTGGAAGACATAAAGTATTTTTACAAAATTTGAAGTGAATACATTCATGAATAATAGCTATTTTCATACAAAAAATCGAAAAAAAAAAAAAACGGTTAATTTTTATGGGGGCTACACCTAAAAATGGGCCTGGCACTTTCATTTTCATACTTGATTTAGTCGTTGGAGAGAAAAGCTTAAGTTCTGAATTTCAGCTTAAACTGTGAAGAAACAAACAGACGGACAGACATACATGGCTAGATCGCTTCGTCTCGTAGAGCTGATCAAGAATATATATACTTTATGAGGTCTACGACGCCTCCTTCAATGCGTTACAAACTTTCAGACAAACCCTTTACACTATGTGTGGCGAATAAAAAAACGAAAAAAAGTGGTAAGTGGCATAGAAGCACAAAGGGCTATATATAAAAATGGGCGTGGCACCTTGGTTCTGACATACAAACTGCATAGAAGCACAAAGAGCTTAAGTTTCAAATTTTTAGGTCAATACTCAGGTCACGGACAGAAGGACAGTCGGACATGGCAAAATCAATTTGTCTCATCTAGCTGATCAATAATAAATATATTTTATGGGGTCTCTGATGCCTCCTTTAATGCGTTTCAATCTTTCCGACAAACTGATAATACCCTTCACACTATGTGTGACGGGTATAAAAAAAAGTTTTAAAAATATGTTACAAAATTTTATTTTGTGGAAAAACTGTTACTAGAAAAAGTTTAGTAACTTATTGTCCAAATTTTCCATTAAAAATCCGTTTTACTCGTATTTCTGCGCAATTTAAGAAACTCTATAAATATCATTAATTTAGCTTTCAAACAAAATCGAATAAAATTAAAAAAATTAGAAACAAGATAAAACGTTAACTTCGGTAGAACCGAAGCTTAAATACCCGTCACACGAATCTTTAAAGAGTTTATGTGTAATCATCAGTGGTCACCCAAGTCTACACACAATATTAATTTAAAATTTTGAGCTAAAAATACAGATATGTATAACAACATATTTCTCGAATATATCTGGAAATGGGCGGTAAGGTTGAATGCAAGAAACACCTAAAAATGGGCGTGGCACAATGATATTGGAAGAGTATCTACCCAATATGGAGTAAATTCATGAATAAATTATAACCATTTTCATACAAAAAATCGAAAATGGTCCGAAAGTTTGTATGGGGGCTATACCAAAAAAATGGGCGTGGCACATCTGATTTGACATTGGATGACATTAGAATGTTTTTTTAGCCAAATTGGAGTGAATTTATGCATAAATAATTAGTATTTTTTACAAAAAATCGGAAATAAAAAAAATGGAAATTTTATATGGGGGCTATGCCTAAAGAGGGCGTGGCATTTTGGTTTTGACACTGGATGACAAAAGAAATGTTTTTACACAATTGGGAGCGAATGCATTCATAAATATTTACAATTTTTATACAAAAAATCAGAAAAAGAACGGTAAGTTTGTATGGGGGCTATACCTAAAAATGGGCGTGGCACTCTTATTCTCAAACTCATAATAGTCGTTGCCGAGAAAAGCTTAAGTTCCAAATTTCAGCTTAATATCTTTATATCTTCATCAAAAAAATGCGAAGAAATAAACAGACAGACGGACAGACAGACGGACAGACAGACAGACAGACAGACGGACATGGCTATATCGATTCGTCTCGTCGAGCTGATCAAGAATATATATATTTTATGGGGTCTACGACGTCTCCTTCAATGCGTTACAAACTTTCAGACAAACTGAATATACCCTTCACACTATGTCTGGCGGGTATAAAAAAAAAAAAAATCAATATGACACATTAACTAAGCATACTGTTCGAAAGGTCTAAGTTCTTATATCCGTTACACGTAGTGTAAGCGGGTATATTCAGTTTGTCCGAAAGTTTGTAACGCATATAAGGAGGCATAGGAGACACCATAAAGTGTATTTCTTATACCCTGTACCCAAAGGGTAAAAGGGTATATTAAGTTTGTGCGAATGTATGTAACAGACAGAAGGCAGGAAGATAGACCCTATAAAGTTTATATATTCTTGATCAGCATTGGAAGGGGAGTCGAACTTGCTGTGTCTGTCCGTCCGTCCGTCTGTCTGTCCGTCCGTTCTTTTTTCTGTCATGCTGTTTGCCGTATGAAAACGATTATTTCGGAGACTATAAGAGGTAGAGCTTTCAAAATTGAAACTTAGACTCTCCTAGGCCGTCAAGTGTGCACTTACAAACGGTTTTTCTCTAGACCCATTTTAAGGAGTACCCCCATACAAATCTACCCCAAAATTTTGGGGTTTTGCAAAAAAACGTCATTGTTTTTTATTCTAGGAAGTTCAAATTTAGTATAAATTATGTCTATGATAGTCCTAATAAAATATCCCAATATGGGTAGGACCAACAAAATTTTAGGTATAGCCCCCATTCAAAGATTTACCCGATTTTTTAAGTTTTTCTATGAAAATCAAATTCAATGAGTTATGGTAGTAAAATAGAACCTAACTTAAGGTACATATAAGGTACAGCTCGATGTCTATTTCTCAGAATGTTTTTTAGATATTGACATAATATTTTAAACCTAAGCTTTTTTTGGTTCTAGGCCGTTTGTTTGTCAGAATCAAGGTGCCATGCTCATTTTTCGGCATAGCCCCCAAACAAATTTTCGAAGTTTTTGTATGAAAATTGTTATTGTTTATGAAAATATTCGCTCCAAATTGGGTAAAAACACTTCTTTTGTCATCCAATGTCAAATCCAAGGTGCCATGCCCATTTTTAGGTACAGCCCTCATACAAAGTTTCCGCCCATTTTCGAGTTTTTGTATAAAAACATTAATTTTTTTTGAACGAATCCCATTACGATAAAATTTGGTAAAATCAATTACAATGTCCGCCTAATTGGGCGCTATCGATATGGTAATGATCGGGCTAATATAACATAAAGCCTCCATACAAATTTAACCAAATTCATCATGAAACTTAATCTGAGCAACTGGTGTACATACAAACTTTTAAAAGTGTTTTGTAATGGGTATTTCAGCTTCGGTTCTACCGAAGTTAACGTTTTTTTTTTGCTTCTTTCTAAAACAAGAAAAAAGATAACTTCGGTGGAACCGAAGCTCGTATACCCGCCACACGAACCTTGAAGTAGTTTGTTTATTATCATCAGCGGCTTAGGTAAAACTTGGAGAAGGAGTGGGGAAAAATCAATAGTCAGATACAAACAAAGTTTGACACAATATTTGGGTCAAAAAAGATAAAACAAACATTTTCTTTATAAAAAAAATGAAATGGGATTTGAGTTTATATGGGGGTTATAGTAGCCCGATCCGTATTATATCGGCGATGTGTACATATGATTATATTAGAAGTGTTTTTTCCATTTTGGAGTAAATACATTCATAAATAATACCTCTTATAATACAAAATATCTAAAATGGGCGGTAAGTTTGTATAGAGGCTATATCTAAAATTGGGCGTGACACTTTGAATTTAACATCGGATGCCATTAGAAGTGTTTTTACCTGATTTGGAGTGAATTCATTCATAAATAATGCCTTTTTTTATACAAAAATTAAAAAATGGGTGGTAAGTTTGTATAGATGCTGTACCTTACAAATGGGTGTGGCACCTTGGTTTTGACATTGGATGACATAAGAAGTTTTACCAGATTTGGAGTGAACACATTCATAAATAATGCCTTTTTTCATACAAAAATTTAAAAATCGGCGGTAAGTTTGTATGGTGGCTACACCTTAAAATGGGTGTGGCTCTTTCATTTTCGAACCTTACAAAGTCGTTGCCGAGCAAAGCTTAAGTTCCACATTTCAGCTTCATATCTTAATATCTTGATCGAAAAAGATGCGGACAGAATGGAGGGCATGGCTATATCGATTCGTCTTGTCGAGCTGATCAATAATATATATGCTTTATGGGGTCATCGACGTCTCCTTCAATGCGTTACAAACTTTCAGACAAACTGAATATACCCTTCACACTATGTCTGGCGGGTATAAAAATTAAAGTCGGATCGTAATTTACTGAGTTATAGCTCTGTAAGTGAATAAACAGAGAAAAAAATTTGGGTTTTTACCCTAGATCCCGATTTTGAGGGTCCCCCGACTGTTTTAAGTAAATAGTTTTTTTCTATTCGACCAGACATACAACCTCTTCTGTAAGATTCCCCAGCTATATCAATTAAGAACAAGACAATAAATTTTAAGTTTTGCAAATACTTTTGTTGCAAGAATGTGTGTAAATACTTTTTGACTAACGCTTATCATCAGTTTATTGACTTTGATCTCGGTTCGATATATCGTTATCTGTCAACTTGACTTCGATCGCTTCAGGTTAGATCAAGGTTTACAACACATATTATTGTCTTACAACAACAGGAAAAAACTCTTTTAGTTCAATGTACAAAAAAAAGTTCGTTGTAAAAATACTTCATATGTTTTAAATGCATATTTTGAATAATCCGATTTTGTATTTATTTGAATGAATTTTCTCTTTAAAAGTATCTTTCTTGATGTAGGAACAAGATAAATTGGTTACTGTAATGAGCAAACGATCCTAAAAATATACCAAAATGTGTTTTAATCATTTTTTTTTTCATCTCTTAACATTTGCTTGATTTGAGAACATTGTGATTGATTTTAGAATAGCTCAGATTACCTTACTTAAGACCTCAAATGTGCTGTGACTTGTATTACGCACAACTATCAAACTATAATATAAACATAAAAGTAAGAATGTCCGCAGTAGGATATTTTTGCATTCAAACTAGGTGGTGCTACTAACTTAGACATCTTAGGTCGTCCAAACATCTTGATTTTTTAAGTTCGTCATTTCTAATGTTACAAGTTTTGAACTTATAAGTTAATAAAAATAATTAATTAGTTAAATTAAGATAAGATATTAAGTTTAAGATTAAAAATAATAAGATGAATCAAAAGCAGATATGTCTGCCGTTGGAGGTTTTTATAATGTTGCAGTGTTGACCGACTAAGCCTCGGGTCACAGCCAGGAAACGGCCAGTACATAAAATAGACAACGAACTACAAATACAATACATGAAGTTCTCCATAAAGTTTATTACTTATAGCTATGTTAAATGAGTGTGTTAAATTTTTAATCATGAGTTTATATCTCGAGTTCTAGGCTGACAAAAATTTCAAAGATAATTATCCGGTGTAATACTTTTCTGTCTAACAGAAAGTGTAAACATTTTATTTAAAAAAAATTGAAATTAAATGATTTTTAGGCAAATTAAAAATTTTAAGAAACATAATTTAGCTATTTAATTTTTATAACTTATAATAATTGCCAAATTTGAAATTTATATGTCCACCCTTTAATGTATTTATAAAAATATATGTATTTGTATATGCGTAAATATATTATATATATATATATATATATATATATATATATTATATATATGTATATATATTATTTATTTTACTTCTGAAGACTTACACACAAACTCTTGTTCAATGCAGTAACCAAACTATAATATTAAAGCTAGATGCACATAATTCCAATTAATACGCGTATATACCATTTGTAAATATTCATATATATCTCTGACAGGTAAATATGCAGGGTATATAATAAAGAGAATATAAATTTGCTTTTTTTTATTTCTAAGCCAGCCCTGGTTAAAACTAATAATTAATTTGATTATTCTGGCATATGTCATAAAATTTAAGTATACAAACCATCTTTGCTTCCGAAAGATATATCCGCGAAAGGCATAAAGATGAGGAGCAACAGCAGGGGTATCTCCATACTTGTATCATTAACGTTTCAGGCAATTTTCACTTAATACAGACTAAACCCACTTACACTTAAATGCACAAATTTATTAATCGCGGAATAACCGCTTTCATTTCAAACAATTAGATTTTTTTATGGAACATATACCGAAATCTGTCGCCCACTTACTGTTTTACAATATATTAATATTTAATTGAGTAGCACTGTTTGATTTTGATTAAATTGAACATAAAATTGCACTTTTCGGTCACATTCGTATGTAGTGAAGATTGAAGATGCTGCCGTACACATATACTGCCGTATGTATATACATTTAATGGAACAGCATCCAAAACGACCGAACCGAAACAAGCATCCGAACGAGTAATCGAGGTACCGAAATTCACTTCACATACGACAGGCGTTTCCAGAAAAAAATTTTTTAAATTTATTTTTATCACCGAAATATGTTAAAACCGCATTAATAAATTCAAAAATATGGATTTTGAGCCGAATTACGCACTCAAGTTTTTATTTTGACTTATTTAAGTTTATTTTAAGCATATATAAGTATGTTCCGAAGCCTAGTTCGGTTTATCATTGATGAAATTTGGCAGTGAAAAATAACTCGCTTTTATTTCAGCTTATTCGTTCTAAATTACACGGTGCGACTGGCAAGATTTTTACTGATTCCTTTAAACAAAACTTACCTGCCGGACCGATGGATTGAGCTTTTACAACTGCGTCGGCGCAATGAGAAAGCTTTCGTATGTAAACAGTGGAATTGTTAGTGACCTTTGTATACTTACCATGACAAATACTTCCAGTCTAAGGAGACAACAACCCTATGTACCTCCTTTCAAATGAAATTTCCAAAATAAACGCTCCAACTGTGTGAAGTAATTAAAGAGTCTAACGATTAAATGGTTTGGGCATAGAAGAGATTTAAGATGCTACGCTTTCCATTGCAGCATGGTTAATCGTTAACAGAAAAATATCAACTGGAAAAATGTTGTACCTGCTTATAGCATAATATATTTTACTTTTATTTATACTTTCACAGAGCTGTGTTGTAATGAAAAAGGAAATAATTCGGGTAACAGGTTGATTAAAAAACGTTATATAAAAACTAAAGTAAATTACAATGATATATAAAATATTTGAATACAAAAACTGTGCATAGAATGTATCTATTAAGTTCGTCGTTTTTACAGTTATTATATTTATCGGTTATATTTTATTATCAGTTATATTTAGCTGGGTTGATTGTAAAATCTCTAGAGATTTTGATGTCCATTGATTTGTTAATCTCTTTAAAATAAACTTGGACTAACAGAACTTAGAGAGATTTTGATTTTTAAAAACAATATATAAATCCTCCCTCATTTAGAGTATTATTTGATGTTTGGGAAATTCATCGAATTTGTTCATTGTTACCGTACGTTCAAAGCTTAGACGGATGTACTTATGTATCAACTCATATATTACACAAAATTTAACTTTTCGGTTATTAAAAGATACCATCCACCTGACTATTCACAATATCAATAAAAATAAGAAAAACATTAACATTTGTTGGACCGACGCTTGTATACCTGTTACACATCATTTAACGAGAACAGATCTTCGTGTTAAGCATTTGTATAAAACTTTATCTTAAAATACTAAACTAGTTGGAAATGTTATTTTAAATTTATATATTCGCGGTGCGATTTAAACCAATTTTAAGCTGGTTATTTGGCTTGATATAAGAAGCATTTGTAACACATTTGAAGCCATTTGCTCTATAAATAATTTTTTTGTATAAGAACTAGACAAAATTTTAAATAAAATGTTTGTGTGGAATTATACCTTAAAGTTGGCGTGGCACATTGATTTTAACATACAAAGTAGACAGGTCCTAGAAAAGCTTAAGTTTATTTCAGCCCATCTTTAAAACTGGGCTAAAAAATCGCGCAGCAATAAACAGACAGACGGACATAGCTAAATCGAATAGTCTTTTCAAGCTGATCAAGATTATGTATACTTTGTAGGGTCAATGGCGTCTCCTTTAATGCGGGTATACCTGTTTCACAGTATGTGTGACAGGTATGAAAAGGTTATTAGAAGTATATGAAATAAAGACTTTTTTTGGTAAAGAATAATTTGAAAAATTTGTTTTTAATTTGATTTTTTTTATGACAAATATTAATTGAATATTGAAGTGAGTATGCTAAGCATGAAGACTTAATGTATAAAGAATGTCCCGTCAGCAATTACTCACGATCAGTCTGCTCGTGTGCAGCAAAACTGCTCAGACAGTAAAAAAAGTGTTAAGTGACAACAAGGTTACTAACTTCATGCTTAGCACATCGCATAGGTAGGAACTGCTTAGCATTCTGCTCGCGCAGCTCTTTAGTAGTTTAATACAAAATGTATCATATAAAGAATTTAATAAAGACCGTTTTGCTTTTAATGTAACATGGATCAGTTTTACTTAAAATTACAATTTTCATTCAAAAATTCGAAAATGGGTATTAAGTTTGTATGGAGCCTATACACAAAAATGGGCGTGGCACCTTGGTTTTGACATTGGATGACATAAAAAGAATAAATAAAACTCATTTTCATACTTAAATTTTAAATTTGGGCGGTAAGTTTTTATGGGGGCTACACCTTAAAGTGGGTGTGGTATTCTAATTTTAACATACAAACACCCTAGCACCGACAAAAGCTAAAGTTCCAAGTTTCAGCTCAATATCTTTAAAACTGAGGGTTTGAATCACCTCGCAACAGACAGACGGAACGACATGGCTATATCGACTCGTCTCATCAAGCTGATGAGAAATATATGCATATACGATGCCTCCTTTAATGCGTTACAAACTTTCGGACAAATTGAATATGGCGGTATAATATACCGGGTATAATAACTTAAAAAAGAAAAATAATAAATTATAAAAACTAATTTAAAAAAAATTAAACAAACATTTTAAGAAACAAAACAAAAAATAAAAAAAAATAAATACAAGGAAAAACGTTAACTTCGGTGGAAACGAATTTTAGATTCCCGTCACACGAATATTTAAAGAGATATGTGTTATCATCAATGGCTTGGATAGAATTTCGAGATGGGATTGGACGGTGTCAACGGTCTGATACAACTCACGTTGTGTGGGGCCTATGCCAAAAAATCTGAATTTAACATAAAAACTACCAACGACTGAGAAAAGCTTAAGTTTCGAGTTTCAGCTCAATATCTTTAATACTGAGAGAATGAATCACCTCGCAACAAACAGACGGACAGACAGACGGACGGACATGGCTAGATCGAATCGACTCATCAAGTTGATCAAGAATATATATACTTTATGGGGTCTAACTTTTGCACAAGAGTTTATGCATAAATCTAATCTAATCTTCGCCGGCGATCTTAAATATCTCTGCGGGTAGTTCGTCTGCGCCGGCCGCTTTTTTATCTTTAAGCCTTTGTATAACTTCTAAGACATCGTCGTAGTCTGAATTCCATCATCGGTCGGAGGACTCTGATATTCCTCATCTCTACTGACGGCATTGTTCCCGTCATCGCCCCAAGTAGGGTCGAAAAGTGGTTCCTCCATAGATTAAGTGATTCATTTCTTGTTCATCCTTGCAGAACGATGTACCTTGCTTATAACATTCAGTCATACGATTGATTTTTTATAAAATCCTCGGGCCTCGTTTCTTTCACAGGTTGCTTAGTTTATGCAACCGCGACCAGTCCATCGCATTTCCTGGTTAGCAGTAATGTCTGTTGTGAAGTTGTCAAGAGTGGTAATGAGTTCTTCTACTGCACCATCCCTTCCCATTCGGACGTTCCAGGTGCACATCCGTATATCCTTATATATATAGAGGTCGACATGTTTTTTTGCTCTAACGGTAGTTGGGGCCTCCAAAATCCTTGTCCCTGCCGCGAAATTATCTACGGGTGGATTTACACATCTGTGGCTGCCACCAGGAGTACTTCTGTTTAGATTAGTCATTATTGTATTTAGGTACACTTTTATTAGTGTGTGTGTTTCACGGGTTATTATACCCTGTACCCAAAGGGTAAAAGGGTATATTAAGTTTGTACGAATGTATGTAACAGACAGAAGGAGACAAGATAGACCCTATAAAGTATATATATTCTTGGTCAGCATTGGAAGGGGAGTCGAACTAGCTATGTCTGTCTGTCCGTCCATCCGTCCGTCTGTCATGCTGTCTGCCGTATGAAAACGATTATTTCGGAGAGGTAGAGCTTTCAAAATTGAAACTTAGACTCTCCTAGGCCGTCCAGTGTGCACTTACAAACGGTTTTTCTCTAGACCCATTTTAAGGAGTATCCCCCATACAAATCTACCCCAAAATTTTGGGGTTTTGCATAAAAACGTCATTGTTTTTTATTCTAGGAAGTTCAAATTTAGTAAAAATTATGTCTATGTTAGTCCCAATAAAATATCCCAATATGGGTAGGACCAACAAAATTTTAGGTATAGCCCCCATACAAATTTACCCCAAAATTTTGGGTTTTTACATAAAAACGTCATTGTTTTTTATTCTAGAAAATTTAAATTTAGTGTAGATTATGTCTATTATAGTCCCAATGAAATAGACCAATATGGGTAGGCCCAACATAATTTTAGGTATAACCCCATTCAAAGATTTACCCGATTTTTTAAGTTTTTCTATGAAAATCAAATTCAATGAGTTATGGTAGTAAAATAGAACCTAACTTAAGGTACAAAAAAATAGGGGGAAAGGGTATCTTCGAGCACCCTCCCCTCCGCCCGCTCTCTTTTTTTTTTTTTTATTTTTTTTTTTAAAAAAATTTTTTTTTCATTTTTTTTTTTTTTTTTTTTTATAAACTATTTTATATTTTATAAACAACAATCACCACCCCCCCCCCCCAAACCCCCCCCCCCCCCTTTCCCTTTTTTTATTTTAAACCCCCGGGGAAAACCCCCCCCTTCCCCCCCCCCTTCCCCCCCCAAATTTAGGGGGGGGGGGAAAAAAAACAAATAAAAAAAATTTTAAAAAATTTTTTATTATTTAAAATTAACTTAACTTTTAAAAAAAAAAAAAAAAAAAAAAAAAAATTAAAAAAATTTAAAAAATAATAAAAAAATGAAAAAATAAAAAAAAATATAAAAAATTATTTTAATATTTAATTTAAAATATTAAAAAAAAAAAAAAAAAATTTTTTTTTTTATCTCGATGTGCAAGAGAAAATTCTAGTATGTCAAAATTTTTATTAAACTGTACCTACAACCTACACTTAGTCCCATCCAATAAATTTTTTAAAATATTTGTTTTTGTCGCACCGTGTTATTAATAACGAAGTCTCGTTGGACGACACGGTGTATGATGTAAGACATCTAATTAAACTTATAAATGAAAATAGACTGTTTAACAGCATAGGTGAAATAACATATTATAATGGAAAGTATAGTAGTGTACAATATGTTACCTTGTTTTAGTTTATCTTTAAGTTAGTTTGTAGTCTATCTTTAAGTTAGTTTGTTATTTTATTTTATTATACATAAAAATCCATTAATGTTTAAATATTGAGTTTTTAGCACATTTCTCAATAATATTGTTAAATTTCCCACTAATTAAAAATCAAAATGTATATACTTGTAAATAATATCTTATAGAAAAAGACTTATAAGTCTGTTAAATATAACACTAACGTTAGCTCCTAGCACATAGTCTTAGGCTAAAACTTTGTAAATAATTATGGTGTAAATAAATTGTAATTGTTATAAGTTTTGAAAATTACGCTTAATAACAAGTAAAACGAATATTAAATCAGACAAATCCGAAATAAATTGACGAAGTTCAAGTTTTTCTAAAAACAAATTTTTTAAAAATTACAATTTTTCATACGATACAAATTAAAAGAAATAAAGTTTGTAATCAAAAAACACAAAATTTTATTTTATATAAATTTGTATGAAAAATTTAAATTTTTTGAAAAATTTTTGGACCGAAGGTTATACATATATCTGATACACATCATTTGACGTGGATAGATCTTCGTGTGCAACATTTGTATTAAATTTTATCTTAAATTAGTAAACAAATTGAAAATATTCCTAAAAATTTAGAAATTCGAGGCTTGATTTGAACCAAGCATTTGTACCATAGCATTTGTACCATATTTGAAGCCATTCCTTTATAAATACATTTTTTTCTTATAAGAACTTGACAAAATGTTGTACTTTTGTATGGGAGCTATACCTAAAAGTGGGCGTGGAACATTAATTTTAACATAAAAAGTACACAGGACCTAGAAAAGCATAAGTTTAAAATTTCAGCGGAATCTCTTTAAAACTGAGCGAATAAATCGTCTAGCAACAAACCAACAGACAGACGGACGGACGAATGGTACAAATGCTTCTTATACGATGCCAAATCATTAGTTTAAAATTGGTTCAAATCGGACCGCGAATTTCTAAATTTTTAAGAATATTTTTAATTTGTTTACTGTTTTAAGATTAAATTTAATACAAATGCTGCACACGAAGATCATCCACGTCAAATGATGTGTAACAGGTATATAAGCTTCGGTCCAACCGAAGTTAACTTTTTCTTGTTTTATTTAAATTTGTATGAAAAATTGGAATCATCGATAAAGTCGAAAATTGTGGAAAAAAAAAAAAAAAAATTGCGTTTGCCTTTAAAATACACAAAGATAGGTTCGGATATGTAATACACAATTAGAAAGGTGCTTGTTTTCTCTTTCCAACGATGTGTTGAAATACGTTGTAAGATGTAAGACATACATATATGTAGTTGTTTAACACTATAAACATCGAAAAAAACAGTTTTTAGCGTTATTTCAACATTTCGACGTGCACAAGAAAATTGCCAAAGTAATCTAATTTACTATACCTACAACCTACACTTCGTCCCATCCAATAAACTTTTTTTTCGTTTTTTTTTTGTCGCACCGTGTAATGAATGTTTTTTTCACATTTACAGACATTAAATATGCAATAAAATAGTTAAACGCAAAAAAATCCACCGGTTTCGACAACATATCAAATAGAGAAATCATTGTAACAACAAAACATATACACAGCTGGTGCAAATAACGGACGTCCTTTTGTTTGCTGTATACCTTTTTTTTGTGCCTAGTGTGGCGAAATTTAAATTATCAGAGGAACTTTGTTTAACCGGTTACTAGTCGATAAACCCGACCCGTGTTGTGTGCGGGCTGTCAAGAATAACACCACAGCAGGCTCAGCTTGACGTAAGAGTTGTCTAAAAAGACAACCCTCAGAATGAAAATTCTATAAACAAATCAAGCGTTTGACCGAAGGTTATAAGCCCGGAGCATCGTTCTGTACAAATGCGCATGGAAATGTGGTGACAGATGTCCAGGAGTCACTAATTTTAATGAGAAACCACTTCTCTACCTTACTTCGGGGCTAGGACGGGGAACAATGCCGCCAGCGGAGAAGATGAATATCTGGTTCCCCCGACCGATGATGGCATTCCTGTGGAGCCACCAGACTATGACGAGGTCTTAGAAGCTATAAAAATGCTTAAAAATAACAAAGCGGCGGGCGCAGACGAACTTCCGGCAGACGAATTGATTCGATGTATGCATCAACTCTTATGCAAAATGTGGACTGGTGAATGCATGCCCAGCGATTGGAACGTAACTATGCTCTGTCCAATCCTTAAGAAAAGAGACCCCGCAATCTGCGCAAACTATCGCGGTATAAGTCTCATACAAATCGCGTACAAAATTCTATCTAGTTTACTGTACAATAGGCTGAAACCGTACGTAGCAAGTACTGTTGGACAATACCAGTGCGGTTTTAAACCGAAAAGTCGACCACCGACTCAATATTCTCGCTTGAGCCAGATCCTGAAAAAGACTAAGGAGAAGCATATCGACACACACCACCTATTTGTCGATTTCAAAGCCGCTTTCGAAATGCCAATCAGATCAAAAGTTTTTCAAAGCATTGAAGGATGACACTGACAAATACTCAAAGCGTTGTCAGGGTCGGTAAAAATCTGTCCGACCCCTTTGACAGCAAGAGAGGGAGATGCGTTGTCGTGCGACTTCTTTAATCTCTTGTAGGAGTTTATACTACGCCAATGCCCACACGTCGATTTGACGCGCAATATTTTCTTAAAAGAAACTATGCTGCTTGCTTATGCAGAAGTCCACGTACAGTGAGCTGGGATTTCAAAGATATTGGAGAGAACTCCCGTAAGATGGGACTAGCGGTGAACGAAAGTAAGACGAAGTACTTGGTATCCTCTCGCAAATCAATAACACGACCTAAAGATTCTGTAACTATGGGGAATTTCACCTTCGAAGTTGTAGAAAACTTCGTCTACTTGGGCTCTCAAAAAAAACAAGAGAAACAACACCAGCTTAGAAATTAGACAAAGAATTACTCTGGGTAACCGATGCTACTTTGGTCTCGGTAAGCAAATGAGAAGTAGAATTTTATCCGGAACAAGGATAAAACATGGGTCATGTCAGAGGCTAACAAATCGGTGTTGGGAACATTTGAGAGAAAAATTCTTCGTTAAATCTTTGGTCCTGTCAGAGTGGACAACATATACCGTATTCGCATGAATGACGAGCTGTACCAGCTATATAATGACATCCATATAGTCAGGCGGGTTTCAAGTATAAACGATTGCACTGGGCTGGACACGTGCTTCGAATGAATAAAGAAGTTCCAGCGAGAACGATGTACGACAAAAACGTGGACGAAATCAGAGGGGCAGGACAGCGGGGACGACCGCCGCTGCGTTGGAAGGATCAGGTCATAGAGGACGTCCGGAAGATCGGGATCCAGAATTGGTATTGAGTGGCTTTGGATCATACCACCTGGGTTAATACCCTATGTGATGCCCAGGCTTACCACAAGCTTTAACGGCCATACATACCAGTCGATAAACAGACTTTGAACTATGATAAAACATATAATTTGAAGGATTATATATTAAATCAGGACTTAGGTGATGTTGGGAAACCAAAGCTATATCCGGCTTGTATTTGTTCAAAATTTACTCAAATTCATGTTATTTTGTTAAATATATTAAAGAATTTATATTTAATTGCAACCAATTGAGGACGGACATTATTTAATAAATAAATCGGTCATCAAGCCAAACAAAGCTTATGCCTTGCTGGATTCGTCTTTTAGTCTAGCGTACTTTGAATTGATTTTTTTAAAAATTACGGCGCATTGTAAGAAGGGGCGACCAAATATCTTATTAAACTCGGCAGACATGCTATTAATAATTTCCGAGTCCTGCTGACCAGAAGCAACAATTGCATACCTTTTTCTTTTTCATATTTTAAGCCACAGGTGTTTGCTAGAATAATTTTATTTTTGTTGCACGAATTTTTTGTGGACTTTTTTTTATTGGACAGACGCATAATAACATTTTTCTAATCGAACAGAGTTTAGAGCTGGCAACATGATCGCCAGTACAGTTTTCACATTTAACTTTCTCAGCTACATTTATGGTACATTTATTACATCTGTATGTAAGATGGCAATTGCTTGCAGCATGGCTAAAACGTTGGCAATGTTTGCACTGTAAACGATTTTTGCTCTTAAATGTTTTCAATAATTATTTTACAGTTTAACAACGATTTATTTAACTACACATTCCAAATATTATTTAAATCTGTTTTATTCTTTTGATGGTAATAATCAAATTTAACGAAGAATTCTTGTAGAATGCCCTCGCTTTCATATATGCTGGATAGTTTTGAGCAGGAAATTATAAGGCTTTTCCTCTTTCAGAGGATTGGAATCTACTAACCATTTTTTTTATGATTATTAAGTCTGCCGTACATTAGCGTTGATTATATTAAAGCTATAGTCTTTCATATTTAAACCATTTAAAATATTTCGAAAGTTTTTGTTATATGTTATACACCACAAGGATTCGTGGGGTATATACATACCTTACTCTTGATTGGTTTTTCAGCCGTTGTCTTCTGTGTTTTTTTTGGTGTCATAACATTCCCTTCGCCTTGCTGCATATGCTGAGTATTGCTGTCCCCAGGGAACCATTTGATACCATTGATGATGCGTTGGATAAGTTTGTATTATTTGTATTAAAGTCGATTGATGGCTACCCAGTTGTTCGAAAGGTTTGCCACTAGGCTTGAGATATCTCAACCCCTTTGGTTCAGGAGCATACCATTCGTCAATCCACAAACAAAGAATTTGCAATCCAAGGGTCTTAAAAACGATGTACCTCTCTTGGTATACCAATTGGTATGGTTTGATAAATGGTACACTAATTGTAACATCAAAAAAGATTTCCAGGTTCAATATCGCTATTAATATCAATAAAAAAATGAAGTCCTATACACAATTTGTTTTACAAAGTTCAAACACAGAATTGCATGCATCGTGGAAGTTATACTTATATTATATAATTTAATTCTGACCAAGTTTTTGTGTGTTTTTATTTAATTTATTTATGTTAATTATTTAAGTATGACTACTAAATTATTAGTTTTATAGTTAAATTATAACACCAAACTTGCGTTTAATTTGGTAATGGTTCGTCTAGGGTTTAAATTCAAAGACCCTCTCATCTTTTGAAATTTCTCAAAATTTTAGCCGAATGCGCCACGTCTTCTCAGCTGGTCGTTTGACAAGCCATTTAGGATATGCTAAAAGTAGGGTGAAAACGGCTTGAGAAATTGCAGCTCGATAAGGCATCCTGCCTCTAGCCGAACAACAGATAAGTTAAAAGACGTATAGAGAATATTTTTTATAGCTTTATTCCGTTGATTTATATTTTTCGTTCGGCTGTTTTGTGGTATGGATTTGTTGTGTGGTTCCAAGTCAGTTTTATTGCGTTTTAATGATTTCAATCAGTCTCCTTACTTCATGATACCAATGATTTGTTTAAGGTTGCTACCTCAGTCATTAGGTTGTTTTCTACAGCCTAGAGATCATTTACATTTGTGGTAGAACTATCACTATCGCAAGTGTCACTGTTTTTTAGTGTGTTACGTTGACGCTTGCCTTTCTTAAAATTTCTACAATAGTTATCATCGTACTAGTCTCCATGTCGCTCGTTTCCGTTAATTCGTAAAATTTATTATCACCCATGTTTGTCATTTTGCTGGTTCTGGCCAGTCGACTTTGCAAGCGACCGACTCTTCGTAATTCTTTTTCTTGTTATCTTTTTTGCTTTTATACCCGCCACACATTGTGTGAAGTGTGTTATCAGTTTGTCGGAAAGTTTGTAACGCATTAAAGGAGGCATCGGAGACCTCATAAACTGTCTGTCTGTTGCAATGCGTTTTTTCTCGGAAAGTTTTAAAGATATTCACCTGAAATTTTGCCCATTTTTAGATATAGCCCCCATACAAACTTACCTCTTTTTTCGATTTTTTGTATGAAAAAAGTTTTTATTTATGAATCTATTTCCTACGAATTGGCTAAAAACACTTCTAATGGCATCCAAAATTAAGAGAAAGGTGCCACGCCCATTTTTCAGACTTCGTATGAAAATAGCTTTTATTTATGGATATATTCACTCCAATCTACGAAAAACCTCTTCTACTGTTATCCTATAAATTTGCTACCGATATGGCAAGGATCGTTCCACTATAACATATTGACCCCATACAAACTTACCTTTCATTTTTTAATTTTTTTCAAGAAAATGATTAAAGTTTCGTGTGGCGGGTATTTAAGCTTCGGTGTTACCGAAATTAACGTTTTTTCTTGTTTATAATTGAATTCAACACAAAACTATTATCAATTTTATTTTTTAACACTGGGTTGTTAAGAATCGGTAAGTTTTGTTCCGTGTTAGTTACACTTGAATTGATTTTCGGAACGGTATCAACATCAGAACTGATCGAGTTTACAGGCGGCGGATGGCGAGTCTGATGAATTCGCTCTATATCGACTGAGCACCGGAGATGTTGATAAAATAATCAATGGCGCATCAGATGACGAAGTCGTTAAGGCAGAAGTTGATGGTAAATCCACAGGCTTTGACTTCGTTCTTTTAGGAGATTGAAGAAAATTATATTCACCAAATATTTCTTTTTGTTTATTTCAGTCTACAGAAAGCTGCTTAATATTTTTGTCAATCGCTCATACACTGTATTGAACATACGGGCAAAGTCTCCTTCGAGTTGAAAACAACGTGAGCAAGACTAACGTAAGCCATCAGGCATATCAGCATCCAAAATCGTCAATTGATCGAAAATAGTTCCATTTAGGCCAGCGCATTTAATGTGAACAGTTTCTTCAAATAGCCAACATCAAACGAAACGATGATTGTTGTTGTTCTATTTTGTAAATAAAACTGAGTACGTTGAAAATATAAACAATAAAACGGAGAAGCTGGTCACCTTACTGACACTTTTGAGCCAAAAAATATGCAGTGGAAATTGATAATAAGCCAAAAAGTATGCAACTGATTTTTCTATTACGTCGAATTTGATAGCTTATGTAGTCTTTCTCATTCACACTTGCACAAGATAATTTGTTCAATTAAAAGATGCTCTAGCGGCCAATATTTTGCAAAAAATTCCTTTAACAAAAAAAAAAAAAAAAAACAAAAAAATAGGATACTCACAAAAGCCTGTGTATCAGTAGAAAAATATTCTGCAGAAACTTTACAAAAACTATATCCATACAAAGCCTTTTGTAAATATTACTGCAGCTCCATACTAGCAGAAATTTCTACTTTTATACTGTAGAAACAGTGTGACTGTGTAACAAATTTTTACAAATAATGACAACTCTGTGTAAAAATGTGTGTGCAGATCTAAATAACAAAAGTGGAAGAGAGATAAATATAACTTTTGAAGTAAACGTTAATCAGCTGTTTACAAAAAATATTACAAATGTTCAAATTTTTTCGGCACAAAACAAACACAAGTAAAAATCAATTTTATTTGAAATAAATGATTATTAATCGATTATATTTCTAAAAATGCTAGTGGCTGAGCATAACAAGCGCTAAAGAGAGAGTCCAACAAAAAGATGGACGGACGTCGAAGTCAAATTGATGTTGGTTGTTGTTGATGTTATCTTTTTTTTTTTATTTATTTATTTGGTATTAAAATTTGCTTTCTGCTATCATCAAATCGACAGCTTAATCAAATTGGTGGTTTTAAAGGTACTAAGACTACATTTTTTTTAACAATATAAAAGATAAAAAAAAAATTTGATTATATGATACAATTATTTACAAATTTTTGTTATGGTATTTATTATTATTTTTTTTTTTTTTTTTTTTTTTATTTTTAAAAAGATGGATCCACCAATTCATGAGGATAAATTCTGGTAGGGCCTCTTGGTCGTCGACGATGCCTCTGCCCAGGGTAGCTCGGGAGACTGCACAATCTTCTGGCTAACACATTTGGATGCCTTTGTAGATGTTGATGGTATTGGTTTGCTATTTTTCGAATGGCATTACCGATAGCTGGTACTTTTAAGTCACGCTCTATACTTTTGTTTCCCATATACCAGGGAGAGTTCGACAGCCGACGTAATATTAATGCTTGTGCCACTCTGATTTTGTTAATATGGGTTTTAGCAGCTATCCCATAAATTTGAATTCCATACTTTCAAATGGGGGCTAACATTATTTTATAAATTTTAACTTTATTAGCAAGCGATAGTTTCCTCTGTCTTAAAAGCCAGTACATCTTAGAGGCCTTAGAAAGTAGGGTGTTTTTCACCATAGTTGCATGTCGATTGCATGTGATCCTGCGATCCAATATAAAGCCAAGGTATTTATGGTGAGATTTGTGCTCAAGCGTACTACCTTGCAACGTCACACCCGGGCAATTGGCCCTGCGATTTGCAAATGTCATGTTTATACTTTTATCTGTGTTGATGCCTATGTTCCATTTATTGGCCCAGTCAGAAAATCCGTCCAGGTAATCTTGAAGGTGCTCCGTGGCAGCAATTACGCTTTGGTCACGAACCATTATAGCAATATCATCTGCATAGGTAGCAACCAGGGCGTCGCCGCATACATCACTGTTAATTGAGGACACAGATGGCATGTCCGAAGTGAACAAAGTGTAAAGGGTAGGACCGAGGACACTGCCCTGCGGAACACCAGCATTGATACTTCGATGCTGCGATGAACAACCATCAATTACCACTTTGAAGATGCGGTCTTGCAAAAACTTTTTAACCATCAGATACAGTTGCGGTGAGACCAGCTTTTTTTATTTTGTATAGCAGTCCCGGATGCCACACTCGGTCAAATGCTTGCTTCACATCAAGGAATACGGCAACAGCGTATTTCCTTGCCTCGATTGCCTCAAGGGCAAAATTTACAACACGATTCAGTTGCTCAGAGGTGCCGTGTTTCTTTCTGAAGCCAAACTGATGTGAGGGGAAGGGCGTCCTGCACAGCCGGAGTATCCAAAATACGTAAGAGTACAATGCGTTCAAGCATTTTACCTAATGAAGGAAGTAGGCTAATTGGCCTGTATGAATCTACTTCCGACACCGGTTTCCCTGATTTATGGATCATTGTGACCGCGGCACTTTTCCATGCTTTTGGGAAGTAGCTTAGACTTAAAGAGCAGTTGAAAATCATCGTTAAGAAAAGTAAAGCCCTGGTAGGGAGCAACTTCAGCGTCTTGTTGTCTAGACCGTCTTCTCCAGGAGTCTTTTTGATGTTCAGATTGGCAACAAGACTTTTTACCTCTGAAAGAGTAACAGGTCGGCAGGGAGGCTCCAATTGCAGAGGCTGTTCAAGGCTCGCAACTATTTCATTATTGAACTCTGCTGAGTTCAGGCTAAATGGGCAAAATCTCTTCTCCAGACTACTAGCAAATGCTTCAGCTCGTTCATAACTGGAATAACACCATCCTTCAGTGCTGTCTTTGATGGGAGCTTTCGCATGACTTTGCCTCTTGAAACATCGGGTAAGCTTCCACAAGGAATAGTTGGAGGATTTATCTGTTCCAAGACTTTCCATTTGATCGTCAATTTCCTTTTGTTTATCAATAGCTAGGACCTTAGCAACTCGATTTGACAGCCGTTTAAAAATTCTGAAAATTCTTGGGTCTCTTGTTCGCGCATATTCCCGTCTAACTCTCTTTTTGAGGTCAATGAGAGCAACAGCGGCAGGTGACAGTCTCATGTTGAATCTATTAGGCAGATTAGCCGCAGGTCTTTCAGCTAAAGCTGCAGCTGTTCTCATCTTGGCCATAAAAAGCTCAACAGCATCATCAATGTCCTCAGGTGAGCTTAATTCCATATTAAGCTCAATTGTTCTCTCCAACTCAGTCTGAAACGTATGAACATTTGAGCCTAAGGACAAAAATTTAGCCCTAACCGGAACACAATTAGGAACTTCAAAGAGAGTGGCAACAACTGGAATATGATCTGATGTCAACTCATAAATATTTTCCACAGCCAGTCGATTTGGTGCTATTCCATTTGTAATAAAGAAATCCAGCGCTGAGGGGGCTGAACGGTTGTTGTACGAGTAAAAGCTGGGATTTCCAGTAGCAAGAACTTGATAAGAAGAACTGCAGATATGTTGATGTTATCAAAAGCAACGATTTTGAAGTTTGAATTATATTTAAAAAAAATCGAGCTATAATTATGTTAATGAATTATTTTTTTCTTTGTATTAAAATTATCAGATTAAATTTCAATTTAAAAATTTTGAAATTAATGTAAACAAAAACAGGTTGCTTAGAAAAGTGGGTGCTCACATTTACTTGAGATAAATTTCTTTTGATATACTAACAGGTTATTCAACTTTTTTGAGGTCCCAATTATACGATACTATGATACAAAAGGTGTACAAAAATTATTTTGATGCAAAATGTATTTTTTGGAAAACTTTTATATGCAGCGCAAAAAACGTAAACAAACGCGTTAGAGTGACTAGGAGTAATCATGCTTGTCGAAGCACTTTATTTTAACGTTGTGTTGTCGCATGTATATTGTGTTATTATTGCATTAATACGCACACTCAGGTTTTTTATATCTTCAGCAATAGCAATGATTGCCGATGGCTTAGCAGATGTAGCATTTCTTGAAGAAATTTCTGGTTACAGATTTTTTTTTGTAATTTTTTTCTTTTTCTTTTGAAATTACTTATGGTGCTTCAATGTTACTGGTTATCAGGTGGTAATTTTGAAACTGCATTGCTATTATCCTCTGGTTCGGATTATTCGTCCTCCATTGTTGACAATTCACTTCTGAATTTTTCTTTTGTTCTTTGTTTTATACCCGCTACACATAGTGTGAAGAGTATTATCAGTTTTTCGGAACGTTTGTAACGCATAAAGTATTTATATTATTTATCAGCTAGCTTGACGAGACGAAACGAATGTTGCAATGCGTTTTTTTCGGAAAGTTTTAAAGATATTGACCTTAAATTCTAAACTTAAGCTTCTTGTGCTCCTAGGCAGTTTGTATGTCAGGACCCATTTTTAGATACAGCCCCCTACAAACTTACCACTTTTTTTCGATGTTTTGTATGAAAATAGTTTTTATTTATGAATCTATTTACTACAAATTGGCTAAAAACACTTCTAATGGCATCCAAAATCAAGAGAAAGGTGGCACGCCCATTTTTTTATATAGCACCATACAAACCTAGCGCACGTTTTTAGATTTTGTATGAAAATAGTTCTTATTTATGGATATATTCACTCTAATCTGTGTAAAATTACTTCTACTGTTATTTTATGAATATGCTTGCGATATGACAAGGATCGGGCCATTATAACATATAGACCCCATACAGGCTCGCATTCGATTTTTTTATTTTTTCAAGAAAATGATTAAAGTTTCGTGTGGCGGGTTTTTTTTTTTTTATTTGAGCTTCGGTCCGATTGAGTTTTTTTTTTTTTTTTAAAAAAAAAAAAAAAAACATTTTTCTCATTTATTTTTTACACCAAAATCATTTACAATGTTTTTACCTAAAACTAAGTGCTAAGAGCTAACGTTAGTGTTTTATTTAACAGACTGTGTAACGATCTTTTTTCGCCGGGGTATCCTCGTCGGATGCCCAGGCGTTCTGTCACAAAAATTATTTTTTTAGCGACCACCGGCGGTGTTATTTTCAGAATAAATTTCTAGTCTATTCCTCTGGAGCGCACTCTGCTTTGGCGGAATCTCCAAATATACCTGTAGTCCTTTCAGACGTATTGCGTCTTAGGGATACGTGTATATTTTTGTCCTTTCAGACGTATTGCGTCTTAGGGATAGAATATATCTATAGCTGCAATCCCTGCAGACGTATTGCGTCTTCAGGATAACCACTATACATATATTCTTACGGAGATCTGCCTATCTCGATCCTTGCAGACGTATTGCGTCTTCAGGATTTAGATATATTCGCAGTTTTTTGTGAAATACATATATTTGCAGCTCCTGCAGTCGTATTGCGTCTTCAGAGCAGGACAAATACATGTATTTCCGTCGCGTTGACAAAAAATAAATATTTCTAATCCTTGCAAGCGTATTGCGTCTTCAGGAGAACAAATATCTACTTTATGCGTTGACAAAATATATATTTCCAATCCCTGCAGACGTATTGCGTCTTCAGGATAACAAACATATACTCTATCCTTGTGAGGAATATCCTAGCTAAATAGAATAATGATTATTTTATTTTTATATTATACAGGAACTTTTTTTTTTTTTAAAATATTTTTTTTTTTTATATTTTTTTTTTTTTTTTTTTTTTATTTTTTTTTTTTTATTTTTTTTTTTTTTTTTTTGTGCGTTGCTATAAATTATTTTTTCCTTTCCTCGTTGTGATTGAATACTTTGCTGCGGTGTGTTGTGTTGCTTTCGATGCTCCAGAACTAAGTGCTGCGGTGTTGTGTTGAATTTTAAGTTTTTCCAAGAAATGCGTCGCTTGCAAGTCATTGGTTTGGCTTATCCCGACTGCGCAGTCGTCGCTATGTTTTTTGCTGCTGTCGCGACTGCGCTGTCGCTATGTTCCAATGCTGCGCTTTGCTTTGCATTTTTTTTATTATGCCAGGTGTTCTTTTACCGCTACGCATTGTTTCGCGAGTATGTAGACAATGTATGGTGCGGGTGTTGGGTGCAGTATTTTTTTTGTTTTACGCTAGACGTTTGTCTTTTTGTGGCGTGATTCTGCCGTTACATATTTTTGTCAATATGTGGACAATGTATGGCGCGGGTGTTGGGGTGTATGTTTTGCAGTTGTACTTAGCGCAGGTGTGGATTGATATTTTTGAAGTGGGTTCGTTTGGTTTTTTTTTTTTTTTTTTGGTTGCTACGTATATGTATGTTCTGTTCCTATTATGTGTTTGGTGAGCAGTGTGGGCGGGGGAGGTTTTTTTTTTTTATTTTAATTATCAATGCTCAACGCAGGAGCGGACTCTAATTGGCCTTAGGGGCCTTTAAATAATATTATTTACAAATTTTACATTCATTTTTATTTTATTATATTCTATTTCATAGTTTTTTTATATTTTATGTTTACATATTTAGGTTGTGACGCAAATTTATTTTCGTCACACTTTCCCCTTGTTTGGAAAGCGAAAAAAACGAAAAAAAACAAAATTACTGGGCCGTCTCCTCAGTTCAGTTTGACGGTACGACCATCTGTAAAAGCAAGAGAAAAGAAAACATGGTTTTGCGTGAGAAAAGTTCTATGAACTCTTATCGCCGCTAAAGAACGGCTTGACTTCTCCGACGTAAATGGTTTTGATTGTTTTTTCATTGCTCTTTTGTACGCAGAGTATCACTGGCGATTTAAACGACAAGACTTTGTATGGGCCATCGAATTTTGGTGCCAGTTTGGCGGCAAATTTGTCTATTGCGCGTGATAGTGGGTGTTGTCGCACCCAGACCAAGTCTCCGATCGAAGGTTTCCAAGCTCGTTTACGCAAATTGTAGTGGTGAGCTTGTTTTTCTGCTGCCTTCTCGAGATTTAGTCGGACCAACTGTATGGTTTCTCTAAGTCTTATTCTTCGTTTCGTCTTCCTTCGGACGTCCAGTTCCCAATGTCAGCTCGTCAAACAAAGTTCCGGGAAGTCGTGGCTCTCGGCCGAACATCAAGTAAGCGGGGCTATATGTTGTGGACTCGGACGGGCTGCTGTTTATTGCTAGGCTTAGTTCTGGTAACAACGTTTTGTATTGTTGACAGCTTTCACACCTTTTCACGTATTGTATGATGTCGCGACGCATTCCTGGCCAATAGTAACGATTCATTATTCGGATGAGTGTCTTGCGTATCCCTAAATGGCCCGCTGTGGGATTATCGTGGTTTTCTTTCAGGACTCGGTCTCGCCAACTTTTGCCCACGCACAGTTTCCATGGATGATAGTCCTCTTCCGAGCTAAAACGAGATATGTGTTTGTATAGTTGGCCTTCTTGGATGGTAAAATCGGGAAAATTCTGAGGATCTTTTCTGAACTTCTATTATTTTCTTTTCTATCCAAGCACATCTTTGCTCGTCTTGCTGTGCTATGCTACATATGGTCTCCACCGGTTGTCGAGACAAGGCATCTGCTACTGCGTTTAATTTCCCTTTACGATATTGTACTTCACAAGAATAGGGCTGGATACGCCCGGACGGACTTTTGATTTGAGGGATTGTGTTACCTACATTATTCTTTTGTTGCTTTGTAACTATGTTGTCACTCGTGGATCTTCCATTTGGCTGGTATGTTAGTTTTTCGTTGATTGTGTCCAAATGCATTATAGTTGCGTCGTTCTCTGTCCGGGAGTCCTGCATCATAATGTGTTGTCCCCCACATTCGAATCTTGCTCTGCTACGTGACAAAAAATCGATGCCTAGTATGACCTCACTGGTAATTTCTGGTAGTATTAGGAAGTCAATTATACAAGATTGGCTCCCTAGTGTTACGTTGATACGCATCGTTCGGCCAATCTCTCGACTGGTTCCGTCTGCTAGGCGAACGTTTAGTTTTTCTTTTAGCTCTATTGCTTCTTTTTTATTCTCTTGGCCATGATAGGACTGATAAAACTTCTTGTGGCTCCGGTATCTATCATTGCAGTTGCCTGTTCGGAGCCTAAAGCAACTTGTGCGAATATGCCGCGTGGATTGTAGTGGATTATATTTAATTTTGGCGAGAGTGACTGGGTACGGCGCCGACGTCTCCTCGCTCTTCCGTCGTGCCGACCTCGTTTCCCGACTGGTTTTTACAACATTCCACTGTGCGGATCCCTCGGCGACCACAAAGCCAACAGAACAGTATAGGTTGGTTGGTACAATTGCGAGCGTTATGTCCGTCCTGGCTGCACCGAAAACACGCAGTACGAGTGTTTATCGGACCATCTATGGCAGATACCCAAGCGTTCCTTGGTCTTGGTGTTGTATTTGTTTGTTCCGGTCTCATCTGGGGCTGTAATAGCTCTAGGTCGTTGACTAGCTCTATTAGTTCGCCCAAATTTGCGAATTCCCGGCGTTTCACGTAGAGCTGGACATTACGTAAACTGTTACGATAAATCCGATTCAATTTTTGGTCCTCGGTCATGTTTGTATACCGCATTAGGTTTTGTAGGTCCAAAACGTATGACCTAAATGCTTCGCTTCGTTGTTGTAGGCGTTGTCGTATGTGGTCCTCCAGATCGAGAAAGAACCTTGGTGGAAGAAAAATGCTAGGAAATCTCGGCGGAACGCCAGCCAGTCTTTTCCATCGCTCCCATTGTTTCTCCACCAGATTAGTGCTTTTTCCCGTAGCAGCTCTGGCATCATCTTTGGCATCACTTCCTTCGATAGGCCATATGCTCCAACCAGTTCCTCGACTCGTTCTACAAACTCCAGTGGGTCCGTGGACCCATCAAAACGTATCGACCATTTGCGCACCTGGTCCATAGTGTCTGACAAGGTTTTCAGTGGTGTTGCTTTGGGTCGCTCAGTTCGACGGTCGGATCTAGCTGGTGAAATCGGTCTTAGCGTAGCCTGTCCAGCAGAGGAATCGTCTCTTGTGGCGTTGGTTAATGTAATTTGCGGAGTGTACGGGTACGTGGCAGATTCGATGGATGCGGCGTTTTCCGTGGTCGGGTTACTTGTCTGTGCTTCTGGGTTTTCGTGCAATCTACGAATTTCCTCCAGGCGAATTTTAATTTTTTGCGGGTACTTTTCCGCTTCTATGAACTCCATCAACCGGGCAGAGAGAACTTTCGGAGTTCCTTCAGCGTCCTCCAGGAATTCCTTAGCGTATTCGCTAAGTTCAATCTTAGTCAATTTATTAACCCAGGCGCTCATTGTTAACAAATTTATTTTTTTTTTTTAAATTATTTTTATTAATTTTTATTTTATTTTTATTTTCACTTTTTATTATTATTATTGATTAATTTATTTGATTTAATTTTCACTGTTTTCGTTCGTTTGTTGCTAGTTAGCTGCTGCTTATTTTTTAAAAAAAACGGATAAAAAATATTTTTTTAGTATTTACGGTAAATATTTATGTAATTTTTCTGTACTATGACTATGTAATGTTTTATACTTTTCAGGATGAAATTTTATTATTGTTTATTTATTCTGTATGCCGGGGTCCCTGCTCGGGCGCCATTGTAACGATCTTTTTCGCCGGGGTATCCTCGTCGGATGCCCAGGCGTTCTGTCACAAAAAATTATTATTTTTAGCGACCACCGGCGGTGTTATTTTCAGAATAAATTTCTAGTCTATTCCTCTGGAGCGCACTCTGCTTTGGCGGAATCTCCAAATATACCTGTAGTCCTTTCAGACGTATTGCGTCTTAGGGATACGTGTATATTTTTGTCCTTTCAGACGTATTGCGTCTTAGGGATAGAATATATCTATAGCTGCAATCCCTGCAGACGTATTGCGTCTTCAGGATAACCACTATACATATATTCTTACGGAGATCTGCCTATCTCGATCCTTGCAGACGTATTGCGTCTTCAGGATTTAGATATATTCGCAGTTTTTTGTGAAATACATATATTTGCAGCTCCTGCAGTCGTATTGCGTCTTCAGAGCAACAAATACATGTATTCCTGTGCGTTGACAAAAAATAAATATTTCTAATCCTTGCAGACGTATTGCGTCTTCAGGAGAACAAATATCTACTTTATGCGTTGACAAAATATATATTTCCAATCCCTGCAGACGTATTGCGTCTTCAGGATAACAAACATATACTCTATCCTTGTGAGGAATATCCTAGCTAAATAAAATAAGGATTATTTTATTTTTATATTATACAGGATACTTTATTAATTTCAATAATATTTATCTTAATATTTATTATATTTTTCCTTAATGTTATTTACTTAGTTGCTGCTGTTGCTGTTGCTGTGCCTTGGTATAAATTATTTTTTTCCTTTCTGTTGTGTTGTGTTTCCTTTGTGTTGTGTTGCTTTCGATGCTCCAGAACTAAGACTGAGTTTTATTAGCAAGAAATGCGTCGCTTGCAAGTCACTTGTTTGGCTTATCCCGACTGCGCAGTCGTCGCTATGTTTTTTGCTGCTGTCGCGACTGCGCTGTCGCTATGTTCCAATGCTGCGCTTTGCTTTGCATTTTTTTTATTATGCCAGGTGTTCTTTTACCGCTACGCATTGTTTCGCGAGTATGTAGACAATGTATGGTGCGGGTGTTGGGTGCAGTATTTTTTTTTGTTTTACGCTAGACGTTTGTCTTTTTGTGGCGTGATTCTGCCGTTACATATTTTGTCAATATGTGGACAATGTATGGCGCGGGTGTTGGGGTGTATGTTTTGCAGTTGTGCTTAGCGCAGGTGTGGATTGATATTTTTCCTATTATAAAGTTATTAATGCTCAACGCAGGAGCGGACTCTAATTGGCCTTAGGGGCCTTTAAATAATATTATTTACAAATTCATTTTTTATTTTATTATATTCTATTTCCTATTTTATATTCTATGTTTACATAATTAGGTTGTGACGCAAATTTATTTTCGTCACAACTGATAAGTCTCTCTCTAAAAGATATTTTTTACATGTATTTACATTTGGGATTATTAGGGATAATTAGTAGAAAATTTTATTGAGAAAGGTGCCAAAAAACTCAATATTTAAAAATTAATTTTTTTTTTTTTTTAAATGTAACAAAATATAACTACAAACCAACTTAAAGATAAACTCAAACTGTGTTACATATTGTACACTACTGTAAATTCCACTTATAAGTTAATTAACGCGTCCAACGAGACTTGGCTATTATAAATTAATTTTTAAAGAGACAATTTTCAATAAATTAAAGTTTTCCAACAAAATTTTTGCATTGCTTGATATGGAAGCTGTCTTTTCTTATTATTTGAGCCTCTCTGTACACATATTCATTTTTATAATATTTATTGTTATCTACAAACACCAGACCTGTGCAGAGACGAAAATACTTTCTCTCCAATCTCCTTAGCCTCTCCATATCTTTCGGAGAAATGAAAACCAAGAAGGAAAGACGTATCCCAAAACTGGTCAAATAATCTGATTGTATAGCAAAAGTTTAGCTTTCTTTGACAGATTAATGTTTGAAAAGATTTTATAGTATGAGGATAGAGCCGCCTTGCATTTATTGATCACAATGCAGATATGCTTAGTGAATTTAAGATTTTAATTGATGTTCAAGCCAAGGTACTTCAGAATCTCAACATTTTTAATTTGTCTATTACCCAAACTAATTGCTAGCGTTAGTTTTTTTTTTGCATTTTTAAAGGAACGACTATTATAACATTTTATGGCCACACTCTTTTCTGCATTTATTTTGATTTTCCATCTGTTTGTTTAATCACTATAGGTTTCCAGATAATTATTAACATTTTTGAAGCCTGTGAAAGTCTGGCCCTACTTGAATATATGATGATGTCATCTGCATAGGCTAACAACTTAGTGTCTTCATCTACAGGCTTCGGTATGTCCATAGTATAAGGATTGAAGAGCGTTGGGCCTAAAATGGAGCCCTGTGGAACTCCCTCGTCAGCTGACACACTTTTCCATGCTTGACCCTAAAGCATCTATTATCAAGATAATTATAGATAACCCCGCATAAATGGTCGGGGAAACATAGAACATTTTTCAATTTGTATACTATCCCTTTGCACCAGGACGTATCGAACGCTTTTCAGTGTCTAAGCTAGCCGCTACAGTCCCTATTCTTTTATTTAGCGAAGACAATAAGTCCTTAGTAAACAATGCCTGTGCCCTTTTGGGCAACTGTGGTTTGTTGGATGATTTTAGTATATGGAAAACAAAAGGTTCCTTCTAGCAAGGGGGTAAAAAGAGTTGTATATATTGTTGAAAAGAACTACCAGAAATTTTTTAAGGCTCTCTGGGATTTTCTTAAGTAGATACATGGGCACCGTGTCGTTACCTGTCGATTTTTTTGTTATTTCTAGACTTAAGAGCATCTTTTAGTTCATCCAAACTCATAAATTCACCGTATCTAGTATCGGTGCGATGATACTGTCTTCACTGTTTTTAACTCATCACTAAAATAAAATAACTGCGGAGGATCCATAAATTTAGAAGTTAAGCTCTCAACATATCTTGTGAATCCCAAATCGCCCATATCTTTATTTTGCCGATGTATGTTAGCAATGTGGTCTGCCAGAACATTTACCTTGTCAAGGGTATCAAAGTGGGGAAGTTCATAATTTAACCTAATACCAGCAAGTTTTTTAATATTTTCGAATAAGTGCCTGTCAACCTTGATTGATGAAAGTCTGTTCTCTCAATGCTTGTTATTTGTCATTGCTATTTCTTCCTTAATCAAAACATAAATATTTCTTAATATTGGCTTAGTTAAAGGATCTCCGGTTCTAAACAGTCTACGCCTTAATTGTTTTTTGACCTTAATGAGTTTGATAGTGACGTCTTCCATCTGCAATAGTCCTCTTTCTCTGATCATAATCTCTGGAAACGACTTCCTTATTGTTTTTTTAAGGATGATATTTAGACTTAATGTAATATCAACAATTTTCGAGTTGGTCAAGTTTCTGTCATCTGTCAACTGTACCCGACTGACAAGCAAATTAATAGTGCTTTGAAATCTGCTCAAGTTCGTTCCCCCAAAATTAAGTATTGTTTTTGGCACACAAGTTCGAGTTTTTGATTTGGATTATTAACTCGACTGCAATATGGTCCTAATCATACGACAATGTCTTTAGGAACTGCGGCTATAGTCAATAAACAGAGAATTGCTAATCAAGAAGAAATGTAAATACGAAGAGCCTCTCATAGGTGGAGAAGTAGTATTGTGGCTGATGCCATACCGAGTTTTGTGACATTCTCTCCACCTTATAAGATTATTACCTGCGTGATTAATGGTATGATCTCCCAAGGCAATATTTTTGGAGTTGAAGTCGCCACCAACAACCACTTCTTTTCCATTTGTAAAGTCAAATATATACGGTTGTCAAATATCTCCCATCCGCCTTTTTGTCTTTTGAATTTCGCGGCTATGTACAAAGCGCTACAGAGCTCGTTTCGGGCAATACTATACATCATTTGAAAGGTCTTGACATAACATACAAAACGACGCTATGCATGATTAGTTTGGATACTGCGTTTAAGACGTGTAAACATAAAATTCACTAACGCCGAAATTTGCGCTATATTGAAGTTTTCCGTCGTTCGAGGGGGTTTTCTACAAGGGGGGTATTATAAAGTTGCCGTCTAGATGGAAACAGATTATCGAACAAAACGGCGCATATTTGAACTAAATTCAATCACTGTAACTTTTTTATAAAGCATTGAATAAAAGCAAAAAAGGGGAAGCGAGATATTTGGCCACCTTATACATGTGTTTGTTTATATGCAAAAATAAGGTTGTCAAATCAGCGGTAAAGTTTTTATTACCACAACTTTTGTATAGAGAAACAATGTGCGGGCTTTTATTATTCAATACGTTATTAACAACAATAGAACAGAGCTCCACTGAATTAATATTGGTAATTTTGAAGTCAAGGTTTTCTTTATAAGAATGTCCCAACCACCCTCACTTTGATTTGTATATTTTTTATGTTTACTCGGTGCCTAGGCTTGAGCTTAGTTTCAGAAACCAACACAATATTTTTGCATCGTTTGTTGTTTGGACACTTGGAGTAGTTTGCCGCATGTTCCCCATCATAATTGGCACATTTAAGTTTCATACCAATCTGCGTAGTTTTCGTGCCATCTGAACGATCGATAATGTAGCTCTGGATGTTTGCTTCTTTTTTGAAATTGGGAATTTGCCAGGTCCATGCCCTTTTCTACACTTCACGCATCTGTAGCTCATGTTACAATTGGTGTCTAGATGATTAAAGCGCTGACATATACGGTACTGAAGAACGTTCCTTCCATTGTATCTGGTCTCTTGTACACTAATACGACCATAGCCATTCGTTTCTCCACTTATTCAACTATTGCTGGATGAATTTCCTCATCATCGAAGCCGTCAGCAATGTTTTTTATAAGTAGTGTGAATGGTTTTTCATCTTTGGGAGTAAAGGTCATTGTCAACTAGAAATTGTTTTATTAAGGAGTAGTCTTGCTTGTCGATGCACTGTATTTTAACGTTGTGCTGTCGCATGTATATTGTTGTGTTCTTATTGCCTAAGTGTGCATTAATACGCACAAACTAATAACACCAAAGAAAAAAATGAGATATATGTAAAATATTAAAAATTGGTTTTTGGCATTTAAAGCAAGCAGTGGTCTAAGACCTAAAATTAGGAAAATTCTATATACACAAATTTGCAGACTCATTCTTGCTTAAGGATTCCCGGTATGGCTTCAAATATCCAATACTCAACTGGAAAGGCTCGCAAAAATCGAGAGAGAATGTTTAAGGTACATACATACATAGGTAGAGAGGCGTACAAAAAACAGAAAATAATGTTTATATAAACATTTCTAATGAAAAGTTTTTATACAAAAACTGATTTAATATCTCTTGAACGCTACCTGATAGACTATGGGTATAAGGTTATAACTAATTTAATTTAGTAAACACAAAAATAAATAAAAAATAAAGACTTAGTAACTTCAAGACTGTGCCTTTGAGGCCTTAATGCACTACTTTGCAGATATCTCTAAGTAAGCCTATAGTGTTATTAATAAAAAGTTTATAAATGCCAAAAAATAACGTTTTGGTGTAGAGTTTAAGGTTTTTGAAAACCCAACTCTTCTGTACACTTATAAACATAAATATTAAATTTAAGTAAATATTGTAGTACCAATCTATAAAACGAAATCCAATGTAATTAAAATGAATAAACAAATCTAATCTAATCTAATCGAAACAGTATTAGTTCTTGTGTGTATTTTGTAAAGTGATAAAGTTAAGTGAACAAGAAACGTTAACTTCGGTAGAACCGAAGCTTAAATACCCGTCACACGACTCTTTAAAGAGTTTATGTGTAATCATCAGTGGTCACCCAAGTTTACACACAATATTAATTTCAAATTTTGAGCAACATATTTCTCGAAAATATCTGGAAATGGGCGGTAAGTTTGTATTTAAGAAACACCTAAAAATCGGCGTGACACCATGATGTTAGAAGAGTTTTTACCCAATATGGAGTAAATTCATGAATAAATAATAATCATTTTGATACAAAAATTCGAAGATGGACGGAAAGTTTTTTGGGGGCTATACAAAAAAAAATGGGCGTGGCACATCTGATTTGACGTTGGATGACATTAGAAATGTTTTTTAGCCAAATTGAAGTGAATATATGCATAAATAATTACTTTTTCATACAAAAAATCGGAAAAAAACGGACAGTTTATATGGGGGGCTATGCCTAAAAGAGGCATCTTGGTTTTAACACTGGATAACAAAAGAAATGTTTTTACCCAATTGGGAGCGAATACATTCATAAATAATTAGTATTTTTATACAAAAAATCGAAAAAAAATGGTAAGTTTGTATGGGGCTATACCTAAAAATGGGCGTGGCACTCTCATTCTCGAACTTAATATAGTCGTTGCCGAGAAAAGCTTAATCTTGATATCTTCAACAAAAAAAAGATGCTTAGAAATATACAGACAGACGGACATGGCTAGATCGATTCGTCTCGTCGAGCTGATCAAGAATATATATACTTTATGGGGTCTACGACGTCTCCTTCAATGCGTTACAAACTTTCAGACAAACTGAACATACCCTTCACACTATGTGTTTCGGGTATAAAAAAGTGAAAAATGAATGGTCGTAGAAAAGGTGGCAAAGTCCAGCATTGAGACATTTAAACAATTTTTTAAATATATTTAAATACTTCCACAAACAATTAGAGCAGATAAAAATATTCTCAGAAGTTGCTATAAAGAAAAGCTTGAAAGAGGCAAACGAAAGCAAACGTATAAAAATAAAAAAGACTCGTTTAGAAAGAAAAAAAATTACTAAAATAAGTTGTACTAAAAAGAATATGTCAAAAATTTGAAAGCGCAAGAACTTCAGAACCAACAAATGAAAGATTGAACGAATCTGAAAACAAAGAAAATGGAAAATTACACCAAAAAAAGTTTAATTAAAAGAAGAAGCTTACAATGTATTGCTAACACGTTTTATTTGAATAGAACAACAATTCGGAAAGTTAACAACAAAATACAATAATGAAAACTCATCGTTCGAAGAACAAAAACTGTTGGAAGCGGGAAGTATGTTTTTACAAAGTTTTTGTTTTTTTTAAGCATTTTTTAATTTGCCACTTTTTGCACTAAAATGTAAAACTGTGCCAATCACATCACTATTTTTTTATCGATATTTGCTCAATGCCACCACTAGATTAAGCAAACTGTCATCTCTATGCAAAAAGTGCGCGAAATAATGTAAATCATTGAAATAATTTGAATAATTTTTAATGGCAAAATAATATTATATAAGCAAAAGTGCCGAGATGCTTGGCTGAAAAGCGAAGAAATCAAGGCTTGATTCACAAAGATGATACGGACGAGCATAAAGTTTAATACAGCTACTGCAAAGTCACTATAACAGCCAAGATAAGTGAAAGCGCGCAAACACCTTATCGCATTCGTATGAATGGTACGACCATTTGTACGAATGCGAATCGGAAGCTGACGCCACCGAGCTAGATGAATTAATGAAAACGCTTTTAATTTTCGTTCGGCGTCATATATTAAGCATTACTTTAATAAAAATTTATAAAACAACAAGAAAGTATCTAGATACAAAAGTATCTATGGTATACAAACTCGTATATTGTAGATGCTAAGGACATTGCATTGTAATAACAGCTGCACCATTAAGTTTGCATTGAATACATTTGGAAAAGTTCAAATTGATGAATTTATACTTAAATAAAATGTACTTCAGTCTGATATGTTAATTGTACAAACTTAACACAGCTAAATGTTTGTTTGCTACAGCTTTACGGTAATTGTAACGAAGTACATTGAATAAATAAAAGAAAGGAGTGGAGTGTGTGGTGATAATTGGAATACGGATGAATATTAACATATAAGCAGACTAACTGTGTTTCGCATTAAAAAAGTTTTTAATCTAAAAAGACACTATTTCAACGATAATTGTTGGAAATTCCAATTTGTGTTAGATTTGTATAAGACCAACTGAATCTGTAATGTTTTGAGAAGCAACGCATTATTTTTCTTGACGACTTTTTATAATTGCAAAAGTTTTTCGTGTGTATGTAAATGGTGTCAGGTCGAATATAATATTCGTTTTCTTATTTATTTTCAAAACGAAAAATTAATAAAAGTTTTGACATGGAATAAATTAAACTGAATGATTTGTAGCTGATTAAAATTTTGTTGAAATTTAATTTCGTTCAAAGTTTTCGTCGGCCTTATTTTTTAATTACATCAAAATATCATTATAATTGTTGTTATGAAATAAGTACTTAGAAAGTGACAAAATAAAAATATATAATAACAAAATAATTTATAAAAACAAATTATTTAAAACTGTACAGATGCGCAACTACTTATTTGATAGACTAACTTTAAAAACTATATTATATGGAAAATTTAATAAAATATTCTTCGTTTATTTCTTTTCAGCAATAAAATGCACAAACAAACATAAAACAAAAAATAAGTAAATTGATATTTCAATTACATTAAAAAAGCAAAACAAATTAAAATCAAATAAAAAATAAAATTAAATAATTTAAAAAAAAATTATAGATAAATAAATACAATCAAAATCAAAGCAATATTAAAATTAATTTACTAAGATAATATTAAAAAAAACTAAATTTTTTAACGCCAATAGAAATCCATATAATAATTGTTATACATTTACATACGTACACATATACTAAATAGAATACAACAATAACACATACACATATATAGATATATATAATTTTTAATGGCAGACACAAATATAATGTGGAGTAGTACAATATCGCCAACAAATTCAAAGAAATTATTAATTGGAAGTACACGAAACGTTGATTATGTCGGTGATTGGAATCAAAGAGCGAATAACGCAATTACAGCAACAACCAGAACAGCAACTCAGTCATCAGCTACAACAAAAAACCTACGGCTTCTAAAATCACAGCAACAACAAAAAAGAACACCTCAAATACAACAACAGCAACAACAACAAGAGCAACATCAACTACAACGACAACAGCAACAGCACCAAAGTCTAAAAAACAAAGATTTCAATCGCTATGGAAATTCATATACAAAATAAGTGCATTTCGGCATAGCGCATCACTCTGGAGGGTGGTGCGGAGCCGCCATGGCTGCAGGGCCCCCTTAAAGCAGCATTTTTGGGGGCCCTCAGGCGTTGGCAAAACAAGTATTTTACAGGTAAGCAAAATTTTCATATGATTTTTAAGTGACCACATATGCCACGATGTAGGGTATATTTACTTCGTTGTATTTATTCACATTGTCCACATATTCACAAATATCACAATTAATTAGTTAAGCAAACTCTTAAGTGCATATTATAACATTCGATTAATTTCATGATTTCAATCAGCGCAGTCATCAATTTATTATGCCAAAACCAAAGCTAAAACCAAAACGAAACCGAAAAACGACAGACAGACGGACAGACAGAACGGCCGACAGACAGCACACACACACACACTTTTATCTTTAATTTGTGCGCTAAGTATGCCTGAGGAATTGTCGACAGCTAATTTCTGCATATTTTCAGAGAAAACTAATCGCTTTTATAATTTATAATGCCAAAAGAGCAAAGCGAGACTGAATGTTCAAAGGAGTACGAGTGTAATAAATTTTCTGGCTCAAATATAAATGGCATTTTGCAGCCATTTTGAACAAAAAGTCTGGGCATATCTTTAATACAATAAAGATATAAATAACATCCAAAGAAAATTCCAACGACAAAGTTAAAAATTTATTTTTTTATGTAGTTCAAATGCCTGAAAATATGTCCCTCTACACCAAAAAAAAAAAAAAATAAATAAACAAATAAAAATCATTAGGGTTTGCTAAAAGCCTTATTTTTTCATAGACTTTATTTACGATCAATTAATGTTAATGAGAATTTACAACTCCAAAAGGGTTTTAACCCAACACACAAACACACATTTAAAAAAACCAACTTAAATACAAATGAAACGCCTGAAAGCAAATTATTTGATTTGAAATATTGTAAGAAACAACAACAAAACCAAAAAAAAAAATATTTATTGAAAAATGGCGTTTTATTACTCGTTAAGCATGAAGTTTCTTAAATTTTGAAATATATTTTTTAATTATTTTGGATAACTCGAAAACGATGCGTATGAGTAATATTTTTAAAAAAACTTTAAATGTCCTCGCACATGTTCTCACGGTCAAAAAGAATCTGCTTGATTTTAAAATCACATTTTTGTAGCAGTTAACTGAAAATTGAACATAATTAAATTATGTGCAGTTCAATGCAACAGAAAACTTGAGCAATTGAATTTAAATTGTTCAATTAAAGGCAGACTTAAAACTGGTTAATCGTTTATTCTTTGATTGATGTACAAATGTACACACTGTGGCTATTTTATGAACAGCTCTTTTGCTATATGGTGTAATTATACGATTTGTGGGTTGAAGAATAATACCTATATCAGGTATCATTGCAACATGTCTGAGAATAGATCTGTTACCCCAACTTCTGTGTAGTGAACCCCTTATTGATGTCGAATTCTGTTATCATGTTAAGATGCTTGTATGCCAGAAAAAATTATGTGTTTAAAATTAAATCAGTTATTTTTCTTTAATACGAGCAAAAAAAAAAATTAGCTTTTGCATAAAAAATAATTAAATTGTAACTTAAAAAATAGTTTATTAGGAAAATCATGCTCCATAGAATATACTATAAAGTAAAGCCCTTCAGTTTTTATTTGTTTTTAAAGTCAATCAACATTTTGAAGTATTTCATTTACATATGTAATAATTGCAAACTTAATTGTACAGGAAGTCCGCTTGTTAATATAATTAAAACCGACAAAATGCGTTTTAAAGTCATTTTAATTTACCTTAAGTGAACTTTACGCATTTACAAATTCATTGTTAATTGTACTCAATCTCTCTTTATGGCATGGCATGGCATGGCTTGCATGCAAACATTCATTATAAAACCACAAACAAACGACCGCAAGTAGCTCGAAATACAAAACATATTTTCAAAAAGTTTGTATGGAAACGAAAGCCAACCGGATGAGATGCGTTCTTATTCGTATGCGTATACACACACACACACATATAAATTCATACAAAAGAGTTTTAAACTCAACTAGCCGCTATTCTATGATAACTATTTTTGAAAATGAAACATATCATTCCAAAAATATGGCTTTTCCGGTTTCAGGGCCCCCATTAGGCCCCGGGTCAAAATTTTCTAAGTGCTCACCTGTAATAAAAATAAAAAAAATTGGTCAAAAAAATATATTTTGGGTCCAAATATGGGTCCCAAGTCCAAATTCCAGAAATCCCTTGAACACCTTGAACGCTAAAAATGTTTTTTAACCATCTTTCAAATAAGCCCTGTTTCAAGTCTCTACGTCTATTCAATCCAAAGATATGGCTCTTCCGGTTTCAAGGCCCCATTAGGCCCCGGGTCAAAATTTTCTAAAATCCCGTCTAAGTGCTCACCTGTAATAAAAAAAAAAAAAAATTGGTCAAAAAAAATCTATATTGGGTTTAAATATGGGTCCCAGGTCCAAATTCCGGAAATCCCTTGAACACCTTGAAAATGTTTTTTTAACCATCTTTCAAATGAGCCCTGTTTCAAGTCTCTACGTCTATTCATTCCAAAGATATGGCTTTTTCCGGTTTCAAGGCCCCATTAGGCCCCGGGTCAAAATTTTCTAAAATCCCGTCTAAGTGCTCACCTGTAATAAAAAAATAAAAAAATTCGTCAAAAAATCTATTTTGGGTCCACATATGGGTCTCAGGTCCAAGTTCCGGGTCAAAATTTTCCAATTTTTTTTGCCTTAAACCATCCTTGTGTGAATACGAACACACATGCAAAATTTCGTGAAAATCCGTCCAGTAGTTTCCACGTCCATCGATCAGCAACAGAATTTGGACTTATTTTTATATATATAGATTTTAGCTTTTTTGTGCAAAATTTTTAGATTTTTTCTTCGTGTTCAAGTTAGAAATAGCTTTTTTCGAAAAATTTTTGGCAGCACTGAATGTTTGTAGCAAAATTGGCAAAAGCAGCCACATTAGCAGCACCGGCAGCGACAACAACAACGACAAAAGCTTCAGCAGCAGTAAAATCTGCAAAGAAATCAACGAAAGAGAATAAATCATCAAATTCAAAACAAAATGAGCAGCAGACACTATAAGATGCCTATGTCTGGCAAACTGCAAAACCACCACAAATCATAATCAACACAATTAATGCTAAAATACTAAAAAGACAAAAATTAAAGACTAACCTTAAGATTAAAAATCTTTTTATATATCAAAAAAGCAGAGAGTTTCTTATAAAAGAAAATGTTCTGTTTTATATATTCATCCCCCGTAATGAAGTCCTTTTTCATTAGTGCTTAAAAATTACCCAAATTGTATGACGAGCAGGATATAACTACTGCTTTAGAAGAACTGGAAATACATGTAGAATTATATCGGATAAGCCGTTTTAACTCCTTCTGCCTGATTCATTTCGGACATGAGAGCGACAAAACAAACAAATACTAATTCTAAAAATACCTTAGCCAGAGTTGAATATATTAGGAGTGTTTAAGGGGTAGTCGCATCCTACAATGTAAAAAATGTCAACGTTATAAGCATGTGCATAGCAACTGCCATATGGCTTATAGATGTGTAAAATGTTGCGACAGTCATGGTCCGAACAACTGCAACTTACGGTGACTACCACCAATGGTAAAAAGACTTATTGCGTTAACTGTTAGAATTTGCCAATACAGCAAATTATAAAAAATGCCCAATGTACCAAAGATCAAAAAATCGCTGCTTGCTAAAAAAGAACAAAGTGCAGTCGTGTAAGGAAGAACTGATTAAATCAGTTCAAAATAAATTCATACCAACATTGTCATACGCAAATGCGCTTAAAAAATAAGCAAAACATTAGTAACAGCATTCAAGCAAAGCCAATAAACTTGGTTGACCCAGTAAGCTTTTTAAACAATAAATGTAACGCTGTCTTTGGTCATACTCGCTCGTCTTCTTTTCAAAAATAAACGCTTTTGTACCAACCTACAACAAAAAATGTACCTCTGCATTAAAGGGAAGTTAGCAAGTCTGCTCTAACATTATGCCTGGTGTAATAAATAACCTAAAAATGTTCATGGTCATGTTCTTGCTCGCTACGCAGTACAGAAAAGACAAAACTGCAATTTTTCTTGAACGAACACAAGCCGGACGTCATGCTAGTTCTATGAAACTAGGCTGTATACGCCTGTTGCGATGTTTTTAGAAGTACTTAGCCCCAGAAGAAACAGCCATTGATTAACAATTCAATTCAGTTTATCTTCATATATTCAGTTGGAATATAAAAAGATATCTTCTGAGAGAGGCAGAGATGAAGAAAGACTCAAAATTTCTATAAATTTTACATTAATTACATGGTGCGACAAAAAAAAATTTCCAAAAATTTATTGATGGGACTAAGTGCAGGTTGTAGGTACAGCTAAATAGAATTTGACATACAAGAATTTTCTTGCACATCGAGATTTTGAAATACCCGGTGGCAAAAACTGATTTTCGAGGTTTATACTCGTTTAACTATAAGGGTTAAACTAAACATCTACATCGTATATCAATATGTCATTGGAAAGAGAAAAAAGCACCTTTCCAATGGTGTACTTCATGTTATAACATTTCCAACCTATCTTTGGGTATTTTAAAGGCAAACTTTATTTTTGTTTGAAAGCATTACATCTACAAAGTTATAAGTTTTTTTGAGCAGTAGCAAAAAAAAAGATCAAAAGAAGAGCAAATGTGTTTTATAATTATGCGTTTTTAAAGGGTAAAAAAAAAAGAAGAACAAACAAAACATTCAGAAGTGATTTGTGGAACTATGGAGGACGAAAAATCCGGACCAGTGATAAAGCAATACTTTTGCAAAGTTACCACCAGACAAACAAAATGAAATACTTATGTTCCGATTTGTTCAAAAGGAACAAATTGAAAAACTTGAAAAAAATAATAAAGAGCTTGCACTTCTGGTAAATGAGCTGCAAAGAAACTCAGCGAATTAACTGAACTTGAATCTTTCTGGAAAGCGAGCGGCAGAAATGGAAAGAAAGTGTCAACGAGACGAATGCTTTGATGATGAAGAAATTCATGCAGCAATTGTTGAAAAAGTTAAAAAAGTAAATATTATCAACGTCAAACGCTTTAATAAAAGAATGGCTATTGTCCAGCTAGAAGACTCTGAGTCTGCCAACAACGTAAAAAAAATTACGCAGTCTACTTGGATTTGGTCTACAAGTGACCAGATATAACGGAAGCAACGTTCTACAATGCCGTAACTGTCAACGCCTTAATCATCTGGCCACCAATTGCAACATGAGCTACAGATGCGTAAAGTGTAGTAAAGGACATGGACCTGGCAAATGACCTATCCCAAATATAGAAGAAAATATCCAGAGCTACATCATCGATCATCCAGATGGCACGAAAACTACGCAAATTGTCATGAAACTTAAGTGTACCAATTGTGATGGGGAACACACAGCAAATTACTCCAAGTGTCCAGTAAGTGTAACTAGTCGATGCAAAACAACCAAAGAAGATCTTGATGACACCTCGGGAAAAGATGCTTTCCGCAGCCGTCAAAAAAAATGTGGTTTACAGAGATATTGTAACTAATAATTCTTGTAGTAAATTTAAAATAAATAGAAGAGATCTTAACACCTGTCTGTCCAAAATTAATAATTTTATTCCTAAATACACCTCCCTAAAAAGTTCAGATGAAAAAAAAGGAGCGCTATTCAATTTATTGTTTAAGCTTTGTCTAAACTAAAAATTATTTTACTCAACGCAAATTCCCTGATCTCTTTGAGACTCAGATATTTTCTAGACTCTTTTATTTGTGATCACAAGCCAGATATTGTGTTGGTTTCTGAAACTAAGCTCAAGCCTAGGTACAGAATAAGCATAAAAAAGTATAAAATTGTTCGTTATGACCGTCCAAACCAAAATGGGGGTGGTTGTGCCATTCTTATAAAGGAAAACATTAACTTCTAAATTACCAAGATTAATAATAACACAGTGGAGCTCTGTTCTATTGTAGTTAACAATGTACTGAATAATAAAAACCTGCACATTGTCTCTCTATACTAAAAACTTTACCGCTGACTTAAATAAAATATTTGACTTCACAAATGGAGAAGAAGTGGTTGTTGGTGGTGACTTCAACTCCAGAAATATCGCCTGGGAGATCACCAGCAATATCGCAGGTAATAATCTTAAAAGGTGGATTGAATGTCACAAATCTAGGTATGGCATCAGCCACAAAACTACTTTTACACCCACGAGAGGCTCTTCGTATTTAGATTTTTTCCTGATTAGCAAATCACTGTGTATTGATTATAGCCCACTTCACCCGCAGTTCCTAAAGACATTGTCTTATGACTCGGACCATATGGCAGTTGAGTTAATAATCCAATGTCAAAAAACTTGAACTTGTATGCCAAAAACAATTCTTAATTTTGGGGGAACGAACTTGGGCAGATTTCAAAGCACTATAAATTTGGTTGTCAGTCGGTTACAGTTGGCAGACACCAGAAACCTGACCAACTCGGAAATTGTTGATGCAACATTAAATTTAAACAACATCCTTAAAATAGCTGCTGGAAGACGTTACTATTAAACTTATTAAAGTCAAAAAGCAATTGAGGCGTAGACTCTTTAGAACTGGACATCCCTTAATTAAGCCAATATTAAAAAAAAATAACATTCTGATTAAGGAACAAATAGCAATGACTCATAACAGACACTGGGAGAACAAACTTTCATCAATCAAGGTTGACAGGCATTTGTTCGAAAATATTAAAAACTAATTGGCATAAGGTTAAATTATGAACTTCCCACTTTGGCCACTAATAATGTCTCTTATAATGATACACTTGACAAAATAAATGTTCTGGCAGACCACTTTGCTAACATATATCGACAAAATAAAGATATGGGTGATTTGGGATTCACAAGATATGTTGAGAACTTCACTTCTAAATTTATGGATCCTCCGCAGTTATTTCAATTTAGTGCTGAGTTGAAAGCAATGAAGGTCCTCAGACACCGATATTAGGTACGGCGAGTTTATGAGTCCGGATGAACTAAAAGATGTTCTTAAGTCCAGAAATAATAAAAAATCGGCAGGTAACGACACGGTGCCCATGTATCTACTTAAGAAAATCCCAGAGAGCCTTAAAAAATTTCTGGTAATTCTTTTTAACAATATATATAATAGCTCGTTTATACCCCCTTGCTGGAAGGAATCTTTGGTTTTTCCTATAATAAAATCATCCAACAACCCACAGTTGCCTAAAAGATATCGACCAATTTCATTGCTGTCCAATGTGTCAAAACTTTATGAGGTGTTTTTACATAGAAAAATATTAAAGTTTGCCTATGCCAACAATTTGCTAAAAGATTTTCAGTTTGGTTTTAGAACGAAACACTCTACAAATCACGCACTGGTAGTGTTTACTAAAGACTTATTGTCTTCGCTGAACAGATGAATAGGGACTGTAGCGGATAGCTTAGATACTGGAAAAGCGTTTAATACTACCTGGTGCAAAGGGATAGTATACAAATTAAAACATTCTTACTGTTTCCCCGACCATTTATGTGGGGTTATCTATAACTATCTTAATAATAGATGCTTTAGGGTCAAGCATGGCAATACTATATCACATAGTGTGTCAGCTGACGAAGGAGTTCCACAAGGCTCCATTTTAGGCCCAACGCTCTTTAATCTTTATACAATGGATATACCGCAGCCTATAGATGAAGACACTAAGTTGATAGCCTATGCAGATGACATCCTCATATATTCAAGTAGGGCCAGCCTTTCATAGGGTTCCAAAAATGTTAATAATTATCTCGAAACCTATAGTGATTAAACAAACAGATGGAAAATCAAAATAAAAGCAGAAAATAGTGTGGCCATAAAATTTTATGACAGTCGTTCCTATAAAAATGCGAAAAAACTAATGCTAGCAATTAGTTTGGGTAATAAATAAATTAAAAATGTTGAGATTCTGAAGCACCTTTGCTCGAACATCAATAAAAATCTTAAAATCACTAAGCATATCTGCATTGTGATCAATAAACGCATGGCGGCTCTATCCTCATACTATAAAATCTTT
>JAEIFJ010001422.1:0-22905 GCA_018903435.1 Leucophenga varia
TTTAATGGTAATTTAATAAATAAATTATAGCTTATTGCTTAGTCGTAGTTTTCTAAAAACGACGTAGAAGCCACTTTAGTTTCTTGAGCTTAGTGCGATTAATGATCAAATTTATATAAAATTTATATATTAGTTTTTTGTCAAAAATCAAACCATATTTTAGATATTTTGTGTAGTCAACATTTACGTTGTTTAGGGAGCCTTCCGATGATTTAAAGTAAAAGTGCAATTTGCAGATTTACTGCTGTTGCTTGTTACATTCCATCGATATGTCCATCAATCAAGGGTTCAGGTAATTTGGAATTCAGCCGAGTTTGCCATAACCGCAATGTCGTCAGCGTAAGTGGTAAGTAACATGTGATTACCAACCGGTTTCGGCATGTCTGAAGTAAATAAAACATATAAAGTAATGCTCAGAACACTGCCATGAGGGAAACCCTGCACCTATTGGTGGTATCGTTGATTGTGCGCCTTTGACCGCTACTAGAAAACAGCTTCTTAATAAAAAAGATTTAAGAAATAGAAAGTACGGTGTTAGTAGGTGATTCTTAATTTTTAGCAACAAACCCTCGAGACAGACACGATCGAATGCTTGTTGCATATCTAAGAAAACGGCAGAGCTTTATTGCTTTTTCAAAAGCATCGAATATAATGACACTCTGTGTACTTGCTCTGAGTACCATGTTTGTGCTAAAGCCAAACGGGAAATCAGTAATAATAATTCGTTCATTAAGTATAGTGTTGCCGACTTGTTTCGGCCTAAATCCTATTTATCAATTTTGGTTTCACTGCTGCAGATCTTTATTCTTAATAATTTCACGGTGCTTGATAAGAAGAAAAATGCAGTTTTACTTTTCTTCCGAGTTGACTTCTTTCTTTATTCAAAGTTGCAAATGAAGTGAGTGTATAAGACATAAGTAGAAAAAGTTGAACTTAGCTTAGTAATGCAATGTATAAAATATTCTACTTATTTGATAAATGACGCTATTTTCCTCCAACATCCTCCCCCGTTGAAAGGTTTGACTTTCAAACAAATTATTCGAACGGAAAAGGTGCAATTTTGTGTATTGGGCGTCGTAGCGTTCCCCTTGTTGTCTTAAGATCGACTACTCGAGCCATTCCATCGGTACCCGATATGGTTATCATGCACGATAACCAGTTGACCAACTTTGATGTTAGGCAGAACCTTTGTCCATTTAACCCGTTGCTGAAGAGTGTGGATATAGTCTCTATGCCACAAAACCCAGAACTGTTTCTTGAGATACGTTACTCGTTGCCATCGATCAAGATACCGAATCTTTGCGTCCATTTCGTTATCCTCACTGCTAAGAAAGTTCTCTTCGGGTGCAGATACCAATTAATTAATAAATGCGCTTGAGTTAAAGCTCCCAAATCGTTCGGGTCATCGGTCATTGGAGCAATAGGCCTTGAGTTAAGGATTGCTTCAACTTCAATTAATACCGTTTGAAGCTCCTCCAAAGTTAAGTTTGCCTCGCCGATGTTCTTCACCACCAAACTTTTAGCTGATTTCACCGCGGCTTCCCAGAGCCCACTGAAATGTGGTGCTCTCGGAGGGATGAAACAGAATTCGAATCCCTTGGTAGCGCTATATGTACGTTCGCAGCAAATCTAGTTGATCTTCGTTTAGTGAGCGATTCTTGAAATCTGCCATCTTTGAAGCGGCGCCAATAAAATTTGTTGCATTATCGCAGAACAAACGTTGAGGAATTCCACGTCTAGCTATAAATCTTCGAATACAAAGTAAGAATGCATTAGTTGTTAATTCTGAAACCAGTTCTATATGAATCGCCTTTGTTGCGAAACACACGAAGATTGACGCATACGTTTTGTATGGCTGTTTGCCTCGAATCTTGTAAGAGGTACGTCTGTAGTCAAAAATGGACGTTGAGCACGAATTCGATCAGCCGGTAGGTTCCCCATAATTTGTTCCATGAGGCGTGGCTTATAATAGAAACATTGAGTGCACTCACGCACAACCCTTTCTTATTAATTGTCTAGCGTTGACAACCCAAACCTTTTGACGTAATATACTAAGCAGAATTCTTGGTGTTGCATGAAGATTCTTTCTGTGCAAAAATTCAATATACCGACGAGTAAAGATGTGATACTTAGGTAAAAGTGCTTGGAACTGGCATTTGATAAACCGATCACCAACTCTCATCAGACATATTACATTATCTTCGATTTTATATTCTTGCAAAAATGGAGCAAGACATTGCAAATTTGATTGTAAAACTTTATTTTCCTTCAGTTCTGCTACTTCTGTTTTATAATGTACCCTTTGAATATTAGCAGTTATTCTCCAAAAAGTAATTTCCAACTCCTTTGCGTTAATATGAAGAATATTTCCTGGTCTCCACGATGAGTTTAGTTTAAATTTAATAAAGCAGCGATACACATATGTTAATATGAGTAAAACACGAATGTACAAAGAACAGCGGCTTATTATTGAATTAAGAATTGACTCATCCTTGACATTAATGCTTAGTAGTGTGGCTCTGGCCCGTAGTTCATTTGGCGGAGGCAATGGCTCACGTAACTGTGGCCTGTCATTTTTGGAATCCATTAAAAATGTTGGTCCCGTCAGCCACATAATTGTAAAAGGCTCAGAGGAGCGGCATCCTCGTAATACTATATCCGCCGGGTTCTTAGCTGACGGTAAATGTCTCCATTCAATTATTTCGGTTGTATGTTCTTGCAATTCTGAAACCCTTTTAGCAACAAAACATTGTAGTGATGAGGCAAGCATTTTGAACTATTAAAGCCCAATTTTCCAGAAGTATACCTGGCTGATGTAAGCATTAAGTTTACTAGAAAATTTGCGCCATGTTCTGCTTAGTAACAAGACGGCACATAGTTCAAGCTTGGGCAACGATTGAACCTTTATTGGAGCTACCTTCGATTTGGCTATTAAAAAACACCAGAGCCGTCAGCTAATTCTTCTTCATCTTTACGTCAAAGTAACATGTCATGGAGTGCTCAATGCATCACGCCGACTACTCCACTGCCTCCTATCGAGCCAATAATAGCTTCTACAACAACAATTACAACACAAAGTGGATATACAACATCGACACCTTCTGCGCCAATAACAGTATTTTCATCAACTGCGTCGATCACGTCATCTTCATCCTCATTGGTCACGCCAATTCAAAAATCACCTCATATTAATGTACAGTACGTCAACAACAATAACAACAACAACGATGTACCTTCGACTTCTTCAATTGTTTTTCCGGAAAACGTTACTTCTCCAACAACAAACAATGGAAAGCACACACATAAATCAGCCGCTAAAATTATAAAGGAATAGAAAAACACATTCTCCAAGTAAGCAAACACAGCAAAAGCAAAACAATAACAAAAAACCAAAGAACAAAACACAAACAACATTACAAAATTATTGGCTCAGCGAACCAAACACAACAAATCGATTCGAACTGTTAGCAGATGACAAGTGTGACGAACAAAACTCTATGCAACCTTCACCTCAATTATTGCCAAAAGTGAATAAACCACCTCCAATTTATATTCAAGGTGTCGGCCAGATTAAAGTCTTATACGATACCCTTAAAAAAGTGGCTCAAAAAACTTTGAATTCAAAGCGTTAGCTAACAACGAAGTAAGAGTGCAGGCCACAGATTCTAACTGCTATAAAAATATTATAAATATGTTGAAACATAAAGAAACCAAATACTATACGTATAAAGCTAAGGAAGATAGAAACTTCAAAGTCATTTTACAAAATATGCATCTTTCAGCTGATATTGAAGAAATTAATGCTGAACTTCAAGAGCTAGGTCACAATGTTTAACATATCTATAATATTCAACAACGAACCACAAAGATGAACTTCAAAGCGAAGAAAACAATAAAATGTATATAAAATTTCACATCTTCTTCAGACAAAAACGTCATTTGAGCCACCTCATATTAAACGCACACTATCGCAATGTGCAAATTGTCAGAAGTATAGGCATACTAAAAATTAATGTACTAGAGATCCAGACTGTGTCAAATGCGCTGGTTCTTATACAACAATAAACTGCACAAATGTGCTCTATGCAGTGGTAACCACACTGCTAACTATAAAGGCTGCAAAGTTTATAAAGCACTAAAAGTTAAACGCTTTCCCCAGCTTAGAGAGAAAATAGTACCAAATAAATATGTAGATGCGCGGGTCTCTCCCCCTCCAAGTTCTAGTATTAGAGTGTTTTGCTCAAAAAGCTAGTGGCAATAAGTCTAATACACCATATCCAATTTAACAAACCATCCCTTCCCAACTTATTCAACCCGAAACACAACCCACTCTTCCATCTTCAATTCACTTACCAACTTACATATATTCCACTAACAACTCCTTACCATCCAACCTAAATTCAACCGAACTTAATGACATGCAAAAGCTAAAACTTATGATTGATTGATTGAACAAATGTCAGCTATACTAAACTTTTAGTATCCAAGACAAATTCGTAGGTATGTGCTCAGATACACTACGAATTATATTCTGGAATGCTAACGGGTTGAGGCAACATATACTAGAACTAAAGCACTTCCTTTATAAAAATAATATTGATCTGGCACTTATCTCAGAAACACATTTTACATCTAAACATTTCCTGAAGTTAACAGGCTATACTTTATATAATGAAAATCACCCAGAAGGCACAGGGCATGGGGGTTCAGCTATTATAATTAAAAATAAAATTAAATACCATGAAGTTGAACATTTTAGCCAAGATTATATTCAAGCGACTATTATTCATGTGCAAGATAGAAATGGGCCATTAACAATTTCAGCATTGTACAGTCCGTCTCGACACAACGTCTCATCAGCTCAATACAACACATACTTTAATTCTTTAGGGTCAAGATTTATTGTTGCTGCTGATTTTAATGCAAAACACATAGCCTGGAGCTCAAGGCTACCGCCAGATCTTATTGGCTTTTTTGTTATAAAAAATGTAAACTTTAATAACTTTTCGATAAAATCACGCTTTGAGTTATCATCAGACCACTCACCAGTTCAACTCGATTACATCAAAACGCTTGCCATAAACAAGCCGACGCCCAGCATCTATAACCCAAAAACAGGTTGGCAAGCGTACAAAGAACTCCTTAACATATACTTACGTTTGGACATTGCACTAAAATCTTTAAATGACATAGAGAACTTCGTAATTTATTTTAATGATGCCGTCGCTGAAGCGGCAAATAACTCTACCCCGCTTTTAATTTAAAAGGATTCTAAAAACTTGTTTACACCTGCTTCAATTCGAAATCAAATATAATTCTCTATTTGAAGAAGACTTAGGAAAATCTAACAAACTTCTAGATGACCCGAAGATAAAAAGAGACTTAATCGGGCAATAAGTGATCTAAAAGTAAAGCTTAATCAGAATAAAAATAAAAATATAGAAAATTATCTGACTAATTTAAGCCCAACCAGAGACACAAACTTTTCTTTATGGAAAGCCACTAAAAAACTCAGAAAATCGACAACCTTTACAGCACCATTAAGGAAACCAGATGGTACTTGGACTAAAACAGAACGCGTTAAATCGACCCTACTAGCTGACTTTTATGAAAATGCTTTTACAAATGACACACAAACCTGTTATAATAATTCAGAAACCTCTAGCAACTCACAAAATATTAAAATTCGAGATGTATCTACTAAGGAAGTTAAAAATATTATCGACAATATCAAGGCTAACAAGTCACGAAATATTTTCCCCAAGACGTGGAAGGTAGCAGAGGTCATATCTATTCCAAAACCTGGTAAAGATGCCACAAGTGCAGCGTCTTACCGTCCGATTAGCCTTCTTCCAATACTATCAAAAGATTTTGAAAAACTATTCCTTAACAGACTTCAACCCATCCTTGATAATAGCTACATCATACCTGACCATCAGTTTGGGTTTCGGAAACATCACTCAACCAATGAACAAATTCATAGAGTAGTTAACAAAATTTCTACAGATCTAGAAGATAGAAAGTATTGTATAGGAGTATATCTTGATGTTGAAAAGGCATTCGACAAGGTATGGGACATTGGTCTATTGGATAAATTAAAAAACTACTTCCATCAGATTTTTACCACATGCTAAAAAGCTACATATCTGATCGACACTTCTATGTAAAAGTTAAAGACGCTCACTCTACAATAAGGCCAATTAAAGCAGGTATACCTCAAGGTAGCGTTCTTGGACCACTCTTATACGTCCTTTTTACACAAGACTTACCTATCCCAATAGAACTTCTTCTATTCACATAAAGACTTAGCTACAGCCTCTAATAAGCTTCAAAACATACTTGATAACACCAAAAAATGGTTTGACAAATGGGTCAAAAAAATTAACGAAAACAAAACTACACAAGTTATCTTTACAACCAAAATAGGTTTCGTGCCCATTCCTTTAAAAATAAATAATGTAGACATACCTATTGAGAAATCGGCCAAATACTTGGGAACTCACTTAGAGAATAAACTGACTTGGAAGTTGCACATAGAAAAAATGCGAAATCAAATGAAAGACAAATGTCGTCAACTGAGCTGGCTTATGAACAAAAAATCGAAGCTTTCAATGAGCAATATACTTCTATTGTACAAAAGCATCATAAAACCAATTTGGACTTACGACTTTCAAGTTTAGGGTACATCTAAAACATCAAACATCAATAAAATACAACGGCAGCAGTCAAAAATACTTCGACAAATCACAAGAGCGGAATGGTATATTTCTAACGCAGATATACACAGATCTCAAAATACACACCGTTAAAGAATAACACTAGCAGTCAGTAGAAGTTACCACTCCAGAATCCTGTCACATTCGAACAACGAGATGAGTAACTTACCCATACTTGAGTTAACTACTAGACGACGTCTAAAAAGGATCCGGTTTGGTGAAAAATCTTTTATTTTCTTAAAATTCATATCTATCTTTAAAAATTTTTCGGTCTAAAATTCTATCAAAATTTTTTTTAAAGATTTTAATTGATGATTTTACCATGATACTTTAAAGTTACACCTCTGAAATTTTCAGAAGATATTCCTTTGTTTGTCTACTTTGACACATAAAATTTTCAAAGTTCTCGATTTGGTGGAACATATTTTTAAAAATTAAAAATCAAAAATTAGTCTTTTTCCTATGATATATTACACATGCTAGCATTGCCAGCACTCAAAATTGTATGTATGCACAGAAAGGCTTAGCGTAAGGTCACCTTTGAGTGATTGCCGTCGGCACATAAGAATTTTTTAGCGAACTTTTTTTTTAATTTTATTTAATTTGCTTTTGTTTTGAGTCTGTAATAATTTAGGGTGTTATATGTATTATATATTATTGTAAAATATATAAAATATAGTACATTTATATTAAAATATATATTAGATTAAACAAATAATTAAATATGTCAAAATATGTATTTCTTTTTATTATCCAGCAACAAATGCAAGTACCATGCACATACGCATATTGCGCTCTCACCCTCTTTCTCTCTTTATGTTCTCAGCGTTCTTTGACTTCTTCATAGTTTATACCCCGAACACGCGTGGTGTGAACGAAAAGGATTCATTGAGAATATATGTATATTAGAAAATATCTATCTGTTTTTCATTCATAGATATTTGTGATATGCGACTCCTTTTTATATCGTACGCTTACATTTTATTACTATTCAAAAAATGCTTTTTAATTCTTTTTTTATATATTTTAAAAAAATAAAATGTAAGCGTACGATCATATAAAAAGGAGTCGCATATCACAAATATCTATGAATGAAAAACAGGTAGATTTTTTTAATATACATATATTTTCAATGAATCCTTTTCGTTCACACCACGCGTGTTCGGGGTATAAACTATGAAGAAGTCAAAGAACGCTGAGAACATAAAGAGCGAAAGAGAGTGAGAGCGCAATATGCGTATGTGCATGGTACTTGCATTTGTTGCCGGATAATAAAAAGAAATACATATTTTGACATATTTAATTATTTGTTTAATCTAATATATATTTTAATATAAATGTACTATATTTTATATATTTTACAATAATATATAATTCATATAACACCCTAAATTATTACAGACTCAAAACAAATAAGCAAATTAAATAAAATAAAAAAAAAGGTCGCTAAAAAATGCTGATGTGCCGACGGCAATCACACAAAGGCGACCTTACGCTAAGCCTTTCTGTGCATACATACAATTTTGAAAATATGTTCCACCAAATCGAGAACTTTGAAAATTTTATGTGTCAAAGTAGACAAACAAAGGAATATCTTCTGAAAATTTCAGAGGTGTAACTTTAAAGTATCATGGTAAAATCATCAATTAAAATCTTAAAAAAAAATTTTGATAGAATTTTTGACCGAAAAATTTTTAAAGATAGATATGAATTTTAAGAAAATAAAAGATTTTTCATCAAAACTTTTTTTCAACTCAGTGAGCAGAAAGAAAATAAAAACTAAAAACATATTTGTCGCTATATCTTTCTTAATATCGCCGATATCGGAAAACTAAGTATACAGAAACATTTCTCAAATCAATCATTTAAGGATATTCAATCTCATTTAAGGATATTCAATATCGTTGGGGGCACTTTTTACATGAAAACCCGGCTACACCCTTTATTTAATAAAGAAATTGTTATTCATGGTTAAACTTCTTCATAGATCTATTTTTTGTTTTTAATTATAATTTAAAGAAATTGTTCTTTTAAATTAATTTTATTCCTTAATCTATATTATAAAGTGTACTAAATGTTGTTGTAGACAGAGGTATAAATTTAATCATAGGAAAAAAAAAACCTTCTTCTAGCTGTGTGCGCACGTATAGACAGCCTCCATACGCCCGCTCAGATAAGTCTGCGAAACCATGTATTGTTGTTGATGTAGAAGCATATCTTGGAATCTGAAGGTTTGATGTTCCGAGTAAATCCGCTAGAAGATTGATCCAAGTATCGCGTAAAATACCATCTATAGGGTCGTCCTTTGAGTGTGAGATCTTGCATAAAATTTGTACAACGTATTAAAATTGGACTTATTAGGCCTAATATATGATAGACTTTAGCAATTGTAGATAGTATTGATCGACGTGTAAATGGTTCTGATATTTCGAATTGGTAATGAAATACAAAAACATGTAAGTTAGGCTGCCATGTTAGCTCTAAAGTTTTTGTAAACCCATTTTCCGCAACTTTGATTGACACCTCGGTCTAAGATACTATTGCTATTAGTTTGAATTACTGCTGAATTTCATAAGCTGCAGTCCGGCTCGTGATAAAATGTCTATAACCTCATGCTATTTCTTTTGTAGTTCTTTAATCTGGTCTGCGCCAGTAAATAGATTGTCTACGTATAGATCGCTGCGCAATACAGCTGCATCGATTGGAAATTCAATTTCGAACTGATCCGCTTTGTAATGTAGTCCCCTTATCGCTTGACTTTAATATTTATAAGGACAGTAGGCTTGATGCCTTTTCTCAAAGAACAGAACGGCTGTACTGATTGGCTATCACCTTGAACAAATGACTGTAAGGTAGCTATTGACACATTCGACTAAAGCGTACGATGTGCTGATTTACAAATTTTGCATCTGGACTTAGACTGACAATCTTTCACAATATGCCCCTATTCTTGCCTTCTTTACATACTCATAACGTTGTTGAAATGTTATAGACGAAAACGTATTGCAACTCGATGTAATATGTTTCGATGAGATACAATGCTCACAAATTGCCCTTGTATTTAAAAAAGTTTTTGGACCAGACGAGTGTTTTGAGTAGTTTCACGCTGATCTACTCGATTCACAGTTGACCTATGGCTTTATAAATACTGACATCGGCGTGTTATAGTATTACAGTAATCTTCTCAAGACGGAAGTTTATCGAAACTTTGTTTTTCATCATAGCTCGCCTTTGTTTCAGCATCAAGTTTTGACAGAACTATGTCTATTATAATTCCGTTCATAATTTCCTCCGTTGTACCCAGTGAAAGTAGCGATCCACGTATGGAAGATGTGTTATCTACTAGTTTTTGTAGAGCTGTAGCATCAGGTTGGACTAGCGTAGGTAATATGAAAAAACTTGATATACAATCTTTAAATATGAGCACATCGATGTCGTACCGAGCTATTAATCGGTCCAATGCCTTCTAATAATTTTCATTTGTTATTTGAAAGGACTGTACTACTTCAGGGCTGGCCCTGATAAACAATTAAACAAATAATTGAATTTATCGATTGTAGAAATGGAAGCATCGTCATGAATAAGATTATTAAATGAGCTAATAAAACGTTTGTAATTGGCTTACTTGCCATCGAAGCTCGGAAGTTTTAACTTTGGTAATCTGTTGTGGTGTGTAGCTCCGAAGTTAAGCGTTTCGTTGAAACTTCTATAATGGCCATTGTGTTGACGTTTTGTTTGTAACAAAGACATCGATGTCCGTTGATTACGTAGACTAATTAATTTGTCATCAATTTTCGCACTGTTTGTAAATTTGCTTTTACAGCAGCTGCATCTTCATCGTTGGGCATTTTACTAAATCGTAGCACGATATTTAGCAATTGCAATTCAAATTGACAGGCAACTGTTGAACCGTTGAAGTTGAAACGAAGAGTTGAACCACACTGTTCAACTGATAAATAAGCACGTTGACTGAGCGATTCGGCCTGGACTCCTGCCATAGCCCGGTAGATGCGGGCAGCTGTGGCAGTAGAAGATATACTTTCGCAGAAGGTTCTGTAGTTTCTGCGTTTTGCCTTCCTTAATTCTTTGTTATAGAGTGTAAGCTCCTGTGAATATTCCACCCACCGGTCTGTGCTTTTCGCTCTATTAAATAGTTTCCTAACTGTCTTCCTCTGCTTCTCTAGGCGCTCGTTCCACCATGGGGCGTCATTCTCACGCCTAGCTTTAGCAGGAGGGCAGGCAATTTCATACGCCCTAGTGATGTTTTCGTTTAGTTCGAAAACTTTCTGTTCTAACTCGAGGGGATGTCTTGAGCACTTGAGCTCCCCCCTGGGTGCTATGCTAGACAGAGTGCTTCTGTATAGATCCCAATTCGTTTTCTTGGGATTTCTTTTCACTGAGTGGTGGGTCGTTTCCCCCTTTATGGTGAAACGTATTATTCTATGGTCTGACATGGAGGGTTCCTGAGACACATGCCACTTGCTAATTTTATTTTCTAGTGCTAGACTGCTAAAAGTAATGTCTAACACTTCCTCCCTTACTCTGTTAACAAAAGTTGGTGTGCATCCCTGGTTGTTAGTAGTAAGGCTATTTTTAAGTAGGAATTCAAGTAAACACTTACCCCTTGAATTAGTATCCGTGCTGCCCCATAGCTCATTATGGGCGTTGGCGTCGCATCCCACAACGATTTGCATGCCTCGTTGGTTGCACAATTCCACCAGGCCTTCCAGCTCTTCTGGTGGTGAGGGTTTCTCGGCCGCACAATAGGCTGAGGCTACCACTACCTGCCTTTTGCTTCCTTCGATCTCCAACTCGGTTGTGATTGGCACGCAGTCCCGAGTTAAGTATTCTGAAAGTACAGTATAATTAATGTCATTTCTAATCATTATGCAGGCCCTAGGCTTTTCTTGCCTATTGTCGCATATTACCTTCGTGTTCCTGGTGTAAAGACCTTTTACTCGGCCCTCATGGCACCAGGGCTCCTGGATAAGCGCTATCCCGAGGTGTTGTTTTGTGAACGTCCTTGCTAAGACAGCTGATGCTGCCTTAGCGTGATGGACGTTCACCTGGGCAACGCTTATCGTGATGGCGGGGCTATTGTGCCCGCTCATCTTCCATTGATGGTTCGATCTCCTCCGCTACGAGGGTGGTATCCTCGTCGCGTAGGAGCTCCTCCGCTTCTTGTAGCTCTTGCGGTGAGAGCTCGGCACCCTCATCATCGACCAAAATGACGTCCGAGTTCACGGACATCGGTGAGATTGGTCTTTCAATCTTACACTCCGCTTCGGCGGGTGTAGGTTCTGGCTCTTCCGTGGAGTTGCCTTCTTCCACCTCATCTTCGGCCGCTGCCTCCGATGGTACGCTTTCCGGTGCTGCTGGCTCGTCCGCATCCTGTCGCTTGCGCTTCAGGTGTACCGGGACAAAACCATACCGGAAACGGATCTTTATTCCGTTATCGACGAGGAATTGCTTCGACTCGTCATCCACTCCTATTACCAGGAGCTGACCATTCCCCTCCTTTCGTGCGGAAATTACTTTCCACGACTGGGTACTTATGTCATTCATTGCTTCGATGAGATTCAGAAGCATTTCGACCTTCCAATTCGCGCACCTCGGAAGGAACACATGGATAATCTCCGTTGAGGGGATGTTCTCTCCGGTTAATGTTGTGAGAATTGGGCCCTTCCAATCCTTTAACGTCGGGACGTGGTTTTGCAGCCACTCCGTCGTGATTTCATCGGCACAGTCGATGATCAGCATCCCTGGCCTGAAGTGCACGGCATCGAACCTGATCTTGTGGTTCCAGCCCTGGGCAACTTCAAACAGGATGAGATCCTCCAATTCCGACAGGTCTTCCGGTGTGAGTGAGTTGGGAGCGGGTCTTTCCCGGGCCCTCCTTCTCTCCAGGGCCGCTGCGGACGTGGATGGTCCCTCATCCAGCCTGTCCTGTACCCTAGGAGCTGTCTTGCTTCTCTTCCCCTTGTGCTCTGGGGGGGTGAGTGTCCTGTTAGCCCTTATTGCGGCCGGTCTAGGCTCCTACATTGTCTTGTGGCCTAAGGCTTTCGCTTTGGCCTCCTGCTGCGGTATACCTTGCTCAATATATCTTAGATACCACTTCACTTATCTGATTGCATAGTTGCTGTCCTGTCACGGTCGCCAAAATGTTGCCGACTTGTTTCGGCCTAAATCCTATTTATCAATTTTAGTTTAACTGCTGCAGATCTTTATTCTTAATATTTTCACGGAGCTTGATAAGAAGAAAAATGCAGTTTTATTTTTCTTCCGAGTTGACTATAAGACATAAGTAGAAAAAGTTGAACTTAGCAGAGTACAAAGTCAAAGAGAGAGAGCAACTAGTGTTGCCATATATCATTATGTATGTTACAAATTATGTTAAATCGTTACAAATGCAAATATTACAATATACCCTATGATATTAGTAATGCAATGTATAAAAATACTACTTATTTGATAAATGACGCTATTCTCCTCCAACATATAGCCAGCTATGTGGAGTTCACATTATCAGTTGAGGCGAATTCAAACAGCTTAAAACGATTTTCCAGGTTGTCTGCGAATCGCCGTGTTAAGCAACGGTTGTCTTTTGATTTTGCTAGTTAACCTCCACAAATTATAACCGTGAGATTTATCTGGAACTGAGTTAAAAAGCAAATCATCAAAAAACCCTTTTTAGCGTCGAACAACATTTTGAGCAAATCGTTTGCAACCCGTTTCCATGCTCTGTTATCAAACTCATTGCGATCGGGCATATATCGTTGCTTAAGACTGCCATTACGCGTTTACCAAATTAATAACTTCAGGTGTTATTAGTGGTCGTTGAAGAAAATTATTACGAGGTGGGTGCTGGTAATGGGTGGCAGTATTCGTCTTATATGTTTCGCAAAAACAAATCAACAGCATCATCAACGTCATCACCAGTATTGAGTTGCATGTTAAGGTAAAATAACTGTTCAAGTTTTTGTTGAAATCGGGTTATGCTGGCGTAAGAAGGCAGCAATTTGGTTTCTGAATTGAAAAAAGCTGCTCTCACACCATACTCCACAATTACGGAATATGGTCAGAGCTTAATTCCGCAAATCCAGTTATAGCCAGGCTTGATGATGGTATTCCAGCATGCATTACAAAATATATTACACTAGGTGTTCGATTGTTGTACGGAAAATGTTTTGGGGAACCAGTGGATAAAGTCTCAATATTTGAATTTGTTAAAATGTCAAATAGTGTTCTGTTTTGCAATCCAATCACCTGCAATTAGGAACTTTGATCCAAGCCCGTTGTACAATAACGTACACAGTTGAATTCTGTTATAGAACTCCAAAAGAAATGTTAATGTATAATGGCAATATAGCCTTAAATATTTACATTTAAAATTTATGTTTTGTGATCTCACTTGGAGAGAACAAACATTTTTGAATAGTTGTAAGGTACTAATTTTATTTATGAAAATTACATGCTTATATACAATTTATATTTCTATTACAAAGTGGACTGTATGTGTAAAATTATATTATGTGTATGTGTACAATGAATATGAATATAAAAATAGCTTATCTATTTTAGGCGTAGAGTTAATCATTTGTGCAGGAGTCAAGAGTCATCGCATTGCTACTTAAGTGCTGAGCATCACTTTGCACGATCGTAAAATGTTATGACTTCTGTGTGTGTTTAAAAATATTGTCGCTGCGGGATATCTTGTCTATTCTTATCGCGTATTGAATATGTTCACATGTTCATATTTGAACACCCGTTAAATTAGTTATTGGAAATCAGTTTCGCTTCAGACAAATTTGGTAGGCAGTAAAGTAATGCCAATACAATATCTCCACGATCGGTGTTCACCTTAAATCCTGAACATTGAAAGAAAAATAGCGCGCAGTGTAAACTGCGAAGTGGTTTATGTTAGACTTTATAAGTATTGCAGCTTCACCGGTAATTCTATCATCTGGATGATTGGCACTATACATTTCAAATCCTATCATTCTATAGTACGATCTGGTTGTAAGGATAGTTTCAGAAAGTAGCATGATATTGATACCATGTGCTTGGATGAACACCTTAAATTCGTTGGCTTGGTGCACAATACCATCGACGTTCCAGATTCCTTTAAGTAGGTTCATTTATTCGCCACCAGGGCAGTAAGAATGGACGTAAGCTGAATCTGCATGTCCATCAATTTAGAGAGCATGTTTTTTTGGTTGTCTTTGCAATTCAGAAAAACTCTTTACCACTCTTGACAACTTCAGCGCAGACATTACTGCTATCCAGGAAAACTGGCCACGGTTGCATAAAGTTAGCAACCTGTGACATTTATTACAGTGGCCATGAGAGGCCACACTTAATTGGATGTGGCTTCGTTGTCAGTAAAAAGCTACGTTGACTCATCTTCAGGTTTTAGATGAACGTCTCGCTTCCACACGCATCAATTTTTCAACATTAGTCTTTTATGTGTACAACAAATATTATATATGACATGGAGAAATATGAATTCTATGAGCGATTGTAAGGCCTCTACGACCGCTGCCCCAAGCATGACATCGAAATTATCATCAAGCAACCATCGGTAAATTTAGTCTACATGACACCACCAACAGTAAAGAAGAAAGGCTAATCGAGATTCCCACATCTTGATATTTCAAGGCAACATGGCGCAGTGGCGACCTAAGTACTCGCACCCAAATAAATCATGTGGTGATTGATGCTAAGCACTCTTCTAGCGTTCTTGATGTACGAGCGTACAGAGGTCTTAACACCGACTCATACCACTTCCTTGCTAAGGTACGTACTAGACTCAGCTCAGCGCACGCCAAGCGAGCTACCAAACAACGAAAGCTAGATGTTGGTAGGTTAAATTCGTAGCAGACTGCCGCTGCCTTCTCAACAAGGATCTCCCATCTACTCCGAGAGAATCCTCCGGCCTCCGACTGTATAAACGATCAGTGGAAGCGTATCTCAAACTCATTAGCTACGGTAGCCAAAGAGGTTATTGGCTATACTAAACCTCGAAGGCAGACATGGTACGATGAGGAATGTTGCATCGCTACTGCAGAGAAGAATATAGCACGACAACAAACTCTGCAGGCGGGAGCAACAGGAGCAGTTGTTCAGCGATATAGGGAGAAACGTAGAAAGGAGAAACGCCTGATCAGACGGAAGAAAAGAGAACTGGAAAGGAGTGAAGTGGAGGAGATTGAGATGATGGGTAGCAGAAACGAGGCCTGTGGTTTTTATGAAAATATCAAACGTATGACCGAAAGTTTTAAGCCAGAAGTCTCTTTCTGCTAGGATGAACAAGGAAAGATGGAAACTGACTTCCAGGAATCACTAACTTGGGGGCGATGACGGGAACAATACCGCTGGTGGAGATGATGAATATCTGGGTCCTCCGACCGATGATGGGATTCCTGTGGAGCCACCAGCTACGGCGAGGTCTTAGAAGTCATAGAAAGGCTTAAAAATAACAAAGCGGCATGCGCAGACGAATTACGTGCAGAGTTATTTAAGACCGCTGGCGAAGATGTTATTGGATGTATGCATCAACTCTTTTTGCAAAATATGAACTGGTAAGCATATGCCTAATGACTGGTACCTAAGTGCTCTAAGAAAGGTGATCCTGCAGTCTGCGCTAACTGTCGCGGTATAAGTCTCCTTCCAATCGCATATAATTTAATAGTGCTGAAAAGTTGCGTAACATGCTACAGTGAACCGTGTTAAACCGTTTTCATGTCGGATAATACTTACAGTCGCCCAAGGGCCTGAAAGTTTTGAAAAATTTCTCAAATTTTGTTTCTCAGTATTTCAGTGTACTAGAAGCCATAGGTGGCTATAAATAAGATAATAGATATGTAATAAAATAATATTTAAGACAAAAGAAAATTTTTATTTTGTGAAACGTGTACCCTTGTTTCCCCAGGAGACATACTCTCTTGTATGTTCACTCGAATACATATAGGCCCACTATATGACCGAGGTCCAAATTTTTTATCAAATGCCTCAAAAGAAGTTTGTTGGCATGTAGGAGACAGATAAACCAATGCACTGACTTATATATGTTGCACTACAGCCGATTGTCGGCCTTGGAAGCACGTAAGATTTGGCACCAGCGGTTGTAATCCACTGGCTCAATATACCAATTCGGGATACCGATCCTGCGGATGTCATCTAAGACCTCCCAACGCAGCGGCGGACGTCCTCTCTGCCGCGCTCCTCCGATTTGATTCAAGTTTTGCTTCCAAACTTTTCTTGCTGAAGCTTCTGTGTCCATCCGACACAGGTGACCAGCCGAGGACAGCCTTTTGTATTGGATATTTCTGACTATGTCAATGTCGGCATATAGCTCGTACAGCGCATCGTTTGTGTGCATACGGATGTAATTTTCCCCTCTAACTGGACTAAAGATTCTACGAAGTATCTTCCTCTCAAATACGCCCAACGCGGACTTATCCGATTCAGTCATGACCCATGCTTCAGAGCCATACATTAGGACCGGCATTATCAGCGTCTTGTAGAGTTTAACCTTTGTTTTTCTGGACAGCACTCTAATTCGCATCTTTTTACCGAGACCAAAATAGCTACGGTTCGCAAGACTGACTCTTCGTTTAATCTCCTGACTGATGATGTTATTGTTTACAACTGAGCCCAAATAGATGACGTTTTCTACAGTCTCAAAGCTGAAGTTTCCTGTACTAAAAGACCGTCTGCGTCGTGCATATTGCCTGCGAGTGGATTCCAAGTACTTCGTCTTGTGCTCGTTGACCGTCAGTCCCATATGACGACACTCTTTTTCGATGTCTGAGCGCCGGTGATCGCTCGAACCTTTTTGCCGATAATATCTATGTTGTCTGCATATGCGAGCTGCATAGTTTCTGTATAGAAAATATTGCCCTCCGGTCGACGTTTGGGCGCTTTTCAGGATGTATTCCATCAGGAAGTTGAAAAAGTTGCACGACAACGCATCACCCTGTCTGAAGCCTCTCTTGGTGTCAAAGGGGTCGGAGAGATCTTTACCGACCCTAGCCCACTCAACACGAAATGACTGCGGCGATGGAATTCATCTCTACAGAAAAAAAAAACTCACCAAAAATCTATGAAAACAATTAATAATATATGTAATAAAATATTACTAAATCTGTTTGCATACATTTATATACTCTGCATAATGGCAGAATAATTTTTTTATAAAAACTTTTAGAAATGTAAAAATTTTTTTAAATATAATTAAAATAAATAAATATTCATTATATCAAATAATTGTTTAAAATTTACAATAACATACTAAAGTTCATTAATGTAAAAGAGTAATCATAAATTTACCAATATATGATCACTCTTCCGAAAAAGGAAGGTGTAGCCAACATACTATGCTTGAAGTCTTAATAATGTAATAATGCCCCGTCAGCATAAACTGGCGATCAGTCCGTCCGATACACACGCTCCGCGCAACAATGTTTACGAAAGCATCGGATGACAAGAATGTCAATGACTCGCGACCTTCAAGCATAGTATCGAATTCAAGCTAAGAATTGCTTAGCTTATGTCTGTTCGCATACATCTATATGTATGCAATAAGCATTTTGTGTAAAAATAATTTGGATAAATAAAGTCAGTTCTGATTGAACCGTAAACTAAAGCAGTGTAATGAATTCTTATTTTACACTTTTTTCCAGGATCTTCCGCAGCGCAAATATGGAGTCGATGGTTGACTTCTCTGGTCTAAAACCGCACTGATACTGTCCAACTATACGTCCTACGTACGGTTACAGTATATTGCATATTACGCCAGATAGTATTTTGTATGCGATAGAGAGGAGACTTATTCCGCGATAGTTTGCGCAGATTGCAGGGTTTCCTTTCTTAAGGACTGAGCACAGGACACTTAGGTTCCAGTCATCAGGCATACGTTCACCAGACCATATTTTGCACAAGAGTTGATGCATACATCCAATCAAATCTTCGCCAGCGGTCTTAAATAACTCTGCGGGTTATTCGTCTACGCCTGCCGTTCTGTTATTTTTAAGCCTTTCTATGACTTCTAAGACCTCGTCGTAATCTGGTGGCTCCACAGGAATCCCATCATCGGTCGGAGGACCCAGATATTCATCATCTCCACCAGCGGTATTGTTCCCGTGATCGCCCCCAAGTAGGGTAGAGAAGTGGCTCCTCCATAGCCTTAGTGATTCCTGGACATCTGTTACCAAGTTTCCTTGTTCATCCTTGCAGAACGAAGCTCCTTTCCATCATCTCAATCTCCTCCACTTCACGCCTTTCCAGTTCTCCTTTCTTCCGTCTGATCAGGCGTTTCTCCTCTCTCCGTTTCTCCCTATATCGATGAACAACAGCTCCTGTTGCTCCCGCCTGCAGAGTTTGTTGTCGTGCTATATTCTTCTCTTCAGTAGCGATGCGACATTCCTCATCGTACCATGTCTGCCTTCGAGGTTTAGTATAGCCAATAACCTCTTTGGCTACCGTAGCTAATGAGTTTGAGATACGCTTCCACTGATCGTTTATACAGTCGGAGGCCGGAGGATTCTCTCGGAGTAGATTCGAGACCCTTGTTGAGAAGACAGCGGCATGTCTGCTACGAATTTAACCTACCAGCATCTAGCTTTCGTTGTGCTGAGTCTAGTACATACCTTGGCTAGAACAAGATAGTGGTCTATGTTAAGTCGATGTTAAGACCTCTGTACCCTCGTACATTAAGCACGCTAGAAGAGTGCCTGGCATCAGTCACCACATGATCTATTTGGGTGCGGATACTTAGGTCGCCACTGCGCCATGTTGCCTTGTGAATGCACGGACTTAGCAAGTTTATTTTCTTTTAAATGTATTATACCACCCTTGTTTCCAGTATTTGTCGCTGTACCATCGCACCCAGCAGCCACTATCTCACTGAAATCTATATTATTATCAGCTAAGTGTTCACAAATTGAGTTGCGGATCCAGAAGCAGGAATTACGTGGCCCACATATTCCGACCCAGGTTCATGAATTAGGTAGATATGGTCCTCTGTAATTGTTTGACGATAACATTTTGAACCTTTCTATTCTTGACCAAAGGTTTGATCCTTTCGACCATCAAAGTACAATGATTCAATTTTATTTGCAGAGTCTTCCACAAGCTTTTGCCTGATTTCCGATCGATACCTGCGGATTTTTGATCTATCCACGACCTGAAACACTTTATATGATTTTATAAGGCCTATATCCTCTAGGACAGCGGATGATATAGCAGCAACTGCACGAGCCGACAATCCAAAACGGTCTGCTAGATTTGCAGAGCGGAAGAACTGAACTCGCATTTGCGAGCTTTCATTCTCCTTTGAGGTAGGTATTTTGCTCGTGAAATCAGGATCATATGTTTGAGTCGAAATATTCTCAGTTTCGTTTTCACTTTCCTCGTTCGGAAATGAACTTTCAGCTGACGAGCATGCATAATTTGTGCCGCTGCGAGGTCCACTTTGTAGACCGAGATGCTTTCCTGGTAACTCTTTCATTTAAAATCGAAGTTGTTATAGAGTCAACTGTACCAATAGATAAAGTCCTGACGGTTCTCTAGTCGCAAAGAAAGTTCTTTTTGATACGATTAACTTTGCGAGATTTATAACATGTTCAACTAGATAAGTCAGCACATTTACATGCAGCGATATCGAAAAGGCTATTTGCTTTTTCAACAAAATCCTTTAGTTTTACTTTATAACTTACTTGATTTTTTCTCTCCTTGTAATGTTTTAAAATACAGGATAAAGAAGGAATAGTGACTTTAATCCATATCAATTCCATATCTTTGAAATTTTTTGTGAGGGTGTCTCATATCCACAACTTCTCATCACATCAGCATAAGTTGGTCACAACACGTTATTAAGATCAGAAGGAGTCCCAAAGAGGGGACAGATAACCTCACTCTAAAGAGTAGGCTTGACGACATTTTAAAGGGAAATGCGAAAATCGAAAATATGCTATACAACAGAGAACGGTAAATAATGTGAAACTTCACTAGTATGTAATGCAAAAAGAAATAAACACTGCGATCACCACTGATGTGTTTTGAGTCGTATGTCAACTTGATTGTAGGAGAAGAGCTGTTCACTATCCAGCCAATAATCAAGAGAAAAGGGGTGTGTTCCTTGAACACAGAGTATCAGTTTTATTAATATAAAATTTTTCTTTTGTTTTAAATATAATATTTAGTCATGCACAATATGTAAGTACCATTGTGACACAATTGATTTTTAAACGAAAAGTAACGTTTTTTTCGTCTTTTGGGAAAGCCTGTACAGGGTACGTACGTACACTTCAATTTATTTTTCTAGTACACTAAAACAATGAGAAACTTAAATTTGAAAAGTTCTCTATTACCTTTAAAAAAAGTATTAAAAAACCAAAATATGAGAATTTTTTCAAAACTTTGAGGCTATTGGAGCGTAAATATTATCCGATCAGAAAACGGTTTAACACAGTTTAATGTGAGCATGTTAAGCAACTGTTCCGCTCTATTAACATTTCGAAATCGAAAAATTAATTTTTTCGCTCACCCTATTGGACAGTGCCAGTATGGTTTCAGGCCGAAGAAGTCGACCATTGACCCGATTATCACACTAAGCCGAAACCCGGTGAAGACCAAAGAAAAACCAATTGACATACACCGCCTCTATGTCGACTTCAAAGCCGTTTTCGACATTGACTGATCTTAAAATTCCATCAAAAATTGTTTTCCTTTGACACGGGTGCTTGTCAGGGTCGGTAAACATCTCTCCGATGGAATACATACTTGATATCAACCCACAGACAAACTTCACGACGTAGATGGTCTTTGAGGATAGAGAACTTCAGCTTTGAGGCTGTAGAAAACTTCGACTTCATGGGCTCAGATGTAAACAGCGCCCACAACACCAGTCAGGAAATTAACGAAGAATCAGTTCTGTCCAGAGAAACAAAAATTAAACTCTACAAAATGCTGATAGTGCCTGTCCTGATGTATGGCTCAGAAGCATGGGTCATGACAGAATCAGATAAGTCGGCGTTGGGCGTGTTGGAGAGGTAGATACTTCGGAGAATCTTTGGTCCAGTAAGAGTGGAAAATAACATCCGTATACGCACGAACGATGATATTTACGAGCTATATGCTGACATCGACATAGTCGGAATAGTCGGCTGGTCACCTGTGTCGGATTGATACAGAGGCTCCGACAAGAAAAGTTTATAAGCAAGACGTGAATGAAATCGGAGGGGCGCGGCAGAGAGGACCTCCGCGACTGCGTTGGGAGGACCAGGTCCTAGATGACATCGCAAAATCGGTATCGCAAACTGATAACGTCTGGCACTAGATTACAACCGCTGGTGAGGCCAACAATCGGCTGTAGTGCAATTTTCATGTAAATATCGCAACAAGCTTTCGTTATTATATGAGATGCAACCAAATATGGAGTAGGTGCTGTATAACTTACATATTTTGCAGAAATATAAAAATGCTCAGAAACCTTACACAATTACCGACAAAGATTGCCTCCCTGTAGTTCTTGCGGTAAAATAAATATTGAGCATATATTGAAGAAAAAACTTTTGCCACCATCACCGATTACGCTAGTTTATACTAGTTAATGAGCATATATTGATCAGAAGGAATGGGACGTTCACCTGAGCAGCATTGATTGTGCTCATCGTAGTGTCCTTATTATGTCGATTTCGGTCAACACATGCTCACGCATGGCACATTATTTGGATACTTTATTGGGTAAACGAGGGTATGGTGCAAACAACAGAAACCCGACATAATATCAACAAATGTTATTTTTGACCCTACATTGGATCTTAACATGTACTCTTAAGTGCTGACAAGTAACACAATTGACTCAAAATTTCAAAAAAAAAAATTTTTGTTTTTTCTTAAAATTTGTTGATTTTATGATATATTAATACAAATAAACGATTTTCTGAAAGTTTCATGAAAATCCAAACAAATGTTATTTTTGACCCTACATTGGATCTTAACATGTACTCTTAAGTGCTGACAAGTAACACAATTGACTCAAAATTTCAAAAAAAAAAAAAAATTTTTTGTTTTTTCTTAAAATTTGTTGATTTTATGATATATTAATACAAATAAACGATTTTCTGAAAGTTTCATGAAAATCCAAACAAATGTTATTTTTGACCCTACATTGGATCTTAACATG
>JAEIFJ010001423.1:0-65000 GCA_018903435.1 Leucophenga varia
ACCGCTTAAGTTCAGTACAAACCACTAAAGTGCAAAAAATATTGAAATATATGGAGCGGATAAAAGCAGCAATTCAAATATTTGCACAACAAAATTTACCTTTGAATAAATATATATTGAATAAATAATTTACAGCAATCCTGGAAATTCGTATCTTGATTGAAATATTTAGCAAAATTTGATTCAATAATGAACTCTCCTTTCGATGCCAAATAGAAAATTTTTTTTTCTCAATACGAAGTTATTGATCTGCTTGGAAACAAAGTGCAAAGTAGCCAAATTCTAATGTCATCCTATGTATACCCTATTGATAAACATGTACGCCTTACAAACTCACCAGCCTTTTTTTTTCAAGAAAATGTTTATTATTCAGTCCTTGAAAATTTTAACCCATTATTGTATCTATATTTTGGTTGTACCGGACTATTAACTCCATGGCATCTCTTTTCTAAATTTTACATAAGACACTGATGATTATTGATAAACTAAACCAAGATGTCGCGGCTACTTGTGCTTCGCTTCCAGCGAAGTTAATGTTTTTCCATGCTTTTTGTTTCTTTTTCAATATTGCACGGACAAAAACAAAAAATAAGTCTTTTGTGTCGATCGAACTGTCGCTTTGAGATACAATTGCACAGTCAGTTATTACTTTTTTTATTATGATAAGCGCTATAAATAAACTTGACATATTTGATATATTTTTGTTAAACTGTCAAATTAAAGATTTCTTTAATTTGCTGAAATGGGGTGGCGGTTGTGCTGGTGTTGGAGAGAGGTAGCAGTTTCAGAAGCTTTGTAGTTCAACGACAAGTTGAAATCGAGTAATTCAATTTATATTGCGTGTCAATTTTAAATGAGTTTTAAATGCGTTTGAGATACATTTTATTATTATAAGAGTTTTTTTTTTTTGATTGCTTCTTTTTCTCGTAATTACATGTTTTAACAATTATTTTTGTATTTATGATAATTTCTTAATTTTTTTTAAAATGTTTTAACGGCTTAGGTTTCTTGAAGGTCTTCATTTTGGTGGAAACATTTTGTATCTGTAGCGTTTACTTTTTGGTGTTGTTGTTTTTTGTAAAAATGTTGACAATGACATTTTTGTTTTTTATACCCTGTACCCAAAGAGTAAAAGGGTATTTTAAGTTTGTGCGAATGTATGTAACAGATAGAAGGATGTTAGATAGACCCCATTAAGTACAGTTGTGCGCATAAGTTTAAGACCAGTAAGTATTTTTAAAATTTTTTTCCTCAGAAACTACAAGCTCAAAACGAAAAAAATACTAAACCAGAAACATTATATTTTTGATTTAATCATACTTCATTTAAATATAATAAGGCACTCTAAGGCAATTAATTAATTATATTAACAAAAAAATTTCAAAATGATTAAAAAGTTAGGTGCGTATAAGTTTAAGACCACTTAGCAGCATTGGTAGTTGCACAATTTTAAAAAGGGTTACTCATGAATTTGAGTAAAATTTGTGACGCCGATTAGTAATGTCAATCGTTGCAATTATTCAGTCGTGATATTTAAATTTTGACGCAGGTTTATTGTTGAGATTGGTTTCATTGTAATTAATTGATCGTGGGCAAAAAATCAGTAAATGCTCAGATTTTATGACAGGTTGGTTTGTTTGTTCAATTGTTATAACAGTTTGAATAAATTTTAATCGAATAATGTTTATGAAAGGTTGGTCATAATGCAAAGACAATTTATAAAGAAGAACCGCAACAAAAAAGCCATTTCTCACCAAACAACATGCCAAAAGACGACTAGATTGGTGTAGAGCTAAGAAAAATTGGTCTGTTTCCGATTGGAAGAAAGTGTTTTTCTCCGATGATAGTACCTTTCAACTCAGACCAAACCAAATTAATGATTCCATAATTCGTGCGTTAATCCACGAAGCCAACAAGGGTGAGGCAAGGTAACAGTTTGGGCTGGAAGTTCTTGGAATGGCAAGACGAACTTGCATATCGTAACTGAAAGCATCAACTTGGAATGATAGATTGAAATTTTAAAGAAAATTGCTACCATTTATGGAGGATGATATGCCTTTACGGAGTGCACTCTTCCAGCAGGATAATGCTCGCCCGCATACCAGCAGAATGACACAGTTGACAAGTACGATCAAAAAACTCGAGATTAATTTATTTCTCGTTTAACATAAATTAAACTTTTGTAGGTTGGGTCATATAAATTGTGAATAGACTGTGAAAATGAAATATCTTCAAAAGTCTACAAAAATGCTCAGCTGTGATGACAGCTTCTTATAGATATTGGCAAAACTGTCATCGAACAATAAAATCTTTTGAAGTTCTATGACACCGAGATATTATTTTAAGAGATTTACAAATCAACAGGATGCAGATTTAGTAGAGATTTCCCTGACACCCCTGTATTTCTTATTCTTAGAAGTCTAAATTTAGTGTAAACTACGCCTATGATAGTCCCAATGAATGAAACCAATATGGGTAGGACTAAAACAAATTTGAACAAACTTTATAAATATATATATATATATATATATATATATATATATATATATTAATGTATATATATTTATTTATATATTTTTAACCCATTTTTTAAAGTTTTTGTATATAATTTTTAGGTATAGCCCCTATATAAATTGATGACATTGGAAGTGTTTTGACCCAATTTGGAGTAAATATATACGTAAATAATACTTATTTTCATATAAAAAATTGAAAACAAGTATTATTTACGTATATATTTACTCCAAATTGGGTCAAAACACTTCCAATGTCATCTAATGTCAAATCAAATTTGTCACGCCCATTTTTAAAAATATCCCCCATACAAACTTATCGCCCATTTTCGAATATTTGTATAAAAATGGTTATTATTTACTAGTGTATTGACTCCGAATTTAATAAAAACACTTCTAATATCATCCAATATCAACACCAAAGTGCCACGCCCTTTTTAAGGTACAGTCCTCATATAAACTTACCGCCCATTTACAAATTTTTGTATGGAATTGGTTGTTATATAGGAATGTATTGACTCCAAATTGGGTAAAAATACTTCTAATATCACAACTACGTCCATTCTTAGGCATTGGGCCCACACAAACTTTTCAATTATTTTCGAATTTTTTCTGAATATCGGTTTTTATACCCTGTACCCAAAGGGTAAAAGGGTATATTAAGTTTGTGCGAATGTATGTAACAGACAGAAGGAGGCAAGATAGACCCTATAAAGTATATATATTCTTGATCATCATTGGAAGGGGAGTCGAACTAGCTATGTCTGTCTGTCCGTCCGTCCGTCTGTCCGTCTGTCCTGCTGTCTGCCGTATGAGAGAGATTATCTCGGAGACTATAAGAGATAGGGCCACCATATTTGAAACTTAGACTCACCTGAGCCGTCAAGTGTTCACTTACAAACGGTTTTTCTCTAGACCCATTTTAAGGGGTACCCCCATACAAATGTACCCCAAAATTTTAGATTTTTGCATAAAAACGTCTTTGATTTTTATTGTAGGAAGTTCAAACTTAGTATAAATTATGTCTATTATAGTCCCAATAAAATATCCCAATAGGGGTAGGACCAACAAAATTTTAGGTATAGCCCCCATACAAATATATCCCAAAATTTTGGGTTTTTGCATAATAACGTCATTGTTTTTTATTCTAGAAAGTTCCAACTTAGTATAAATTATGTCTTTGATAGTCCCAATAAAATATCCCAATAGGAGTAGGTCCAACAAAATTTTAGGTATAGCCCCCATACAAATATACCCCAAAATTTTGAGGTTTTGCATAAAAACGTCATTGTTTTTTATTCTAAGAAGTTCAAATTTAGTATAAATTATGTCTATGGTAGTCCCAATGAAATATAGCAATATGGGTAGGACCATAAAGTTTGGGTACGGGGTATCTTGCAGTCGAGCAAACTCGACTTCAGCGTTCTTTCTTGTTTTATCTTAAAGCTTTGTACAAATAATGTGTCTAAACTTTAGTTAACCCAATGACCCCCTCCCAGACCATCTGGAAGTTTTATCTATGCAACTGATGATAACACATTAACTATTTATAAATACGTGTGACGGGTATTTAAGCTTCGGTTCCACCGAAGTAAACGTTTTTCCTTGTTTTTATTTAAGAATGTTTTAGTATATACATGTATGTTATATATTACATTTGCTTCTGTCTTCTGATCTTTAAATCGTTTATTACAATTACTTTTTTGCGGTTATGATTTTGACATTTGCACTTTTTGCCGCTCGCCAAGATCGTTTGTGTATCTGTCTGTGTCTACATGTCTGTCTTTCTGTCTGGCTGTTTACATGTCAATCAGTGGTTGTATCAGCGACAGTTGCCGCATAATTGTTGCAGTGTTAGTTGTTTTAGTGTTGCGCTTACGAATAGTTTCGTTTATCTTTACCTGAATTGTTTCACAATGACCTAAAGTCTGTCTATCTGTCTGTCTGTCAGTCTATTTGTCTGACTTAGTGCGGGCACAAAGTTGAAGGTTAACGATGCTGTGATTTTGCTTCTGAGATCCTAATTGCAAAATAAATTTTTATTTTTAGTAAAAATGTAAACATAAAATTATTTAAAATACATACTACTTTATAAACTTTGTTAACTTTGCTAAAATCAAAGGTTCAATTTTATTCTACTCCATTAAGTTTATATTGAGACTGTTTGGGCCAGGAGTGGCATATTATAGCGGAGATAAATAAAATGGAAGAAGTAACAATTAAAAATATAGAAAAATTGTGGAACTGTAGCCCCAAACATGCATTTTGCCGTTTTGTAATCTAAAGTAAGTTTTAGTAGAAGAATGCCACTCTGAGTATTTTAACGCTTAACAAGAATAAACGTTAACTTTGGTGGAACTGATGCTCAAATACCCATCACACGAAATTTTAAATAGCACAGTTCGACAAAATTTAAATTGTTAAAAAGTAAAGTTCATCTGAATTTTGAATTTTGATTTGAATAGATTTTTTTCTGTATATTACGAATCTGAATTCGAATTTCGAATCGGAATTTCTCTATCACGTCTTAATTTCGTTTAAATTGGAATCAATGTTGCAAAAACACACTTTTTAGGCAGTTTTTGACCCACTATAACAAAGTAACGCGATGTGATAGGAAAGTTATAGGAAGTCTCCTTTAATGCGTTATAAACTTTCAGAAAAAAATGGTAATACCATCCACACTATGTGTGCTTAGTTTAAAAGATATTGACCTGAAATTCGAAACTTAAGCTTTTCTCAGTCATATGCAGTTAAAGTGTTAAAACCAAAGTGTCACGCCCATTTTTAGGTATAGCTACCGTACAAATCTAACGCCCATTTTCGAGCTTTGTGTGAAAATATTTATTATTTAAAAAACATAACAAATATTACAAAATCACCTTTAATTATTTGTTTCAAAGTCTGCTATCAATTTCCCTTTCCTCTATTGGTTCAGATACATTTTAGTATTTCAGTTGACTCTGTCGCTGTTAAGCGTTAAGTGTTTTGTGTTGTTGCTGCTGGTTGCTGCCACTTGCTTCATTGCATTAAAACAATCAAACTGATTGACAATAGATTGATCGTTCGGTGGTTCGTTATTATACCCTGCACATGTTTGTATAAAAGAAGTGGCAGTTTCATTTTGCTGTAAATCAGTTTTACGGCTTGTTGCATTTGCCGCTGTTGGTTAATTCAAATTGAACCGGAAATGTTGCCAATCTGCCTAGGTACGATGAATTTTTGTTCCCTTTATTTCTTCCGTTCCGCTCTTCGCTTAATCAATCGTTTGGTGGTCATCTTTTATCTTCTCTGTATTTTCTTTATTAAACTGTTCAGATAATACTTTATGTGATTGTATGTGATTGTTAATTAATTCTATTTGAACATTTGCGGTCACTTTGAACGGGTATATATATTCTTGATCAGCTCGATGAAAAAAATCGGAATAGCTTTGTCCGTCTGTCTGTCTATCCGTCTGTCCGTCTATTTGTCTGTTTGACGCTATGCGATTCATTCGCTCAGTTGTAAAGATATACTACTGGGTAAAAAAAGTAAGGTGAATTTGTTTGTAAAATTAAAAATTTTTATTTATTCTTGTAAATCAATTTCATCCCCTTCAAAGTAATCCCCTCCCGATAAAATAGACTTATGCCAACGTTTTTTTCCAATCCTCTAAACATGCCAAATAGTCCCACTCCGGTATAGCCATCTGCGCCTTCGGCGATTCAGCTTTTATCTCCTCAATCGACAACCCGTTCCCCGGAGTAGTCTCTTAAGTTTTGGGAATAGCAAGAAGTCACACGGAGCCATTCGAATTTTGTATGAAACATTGGTATTATTAACGAATATATTCACTCCAAACTGGGTAAAAACACATAACTTTTTCTCATTTTCAAATTTAAAAACAAGAAAGAACCATGAAGTTGAGAATGCTCGATTGCAAGATACCCTGTACCCAATCTTAATGAACCTTAAGATCTATTTTACTAGCATACCTCATTGAATTGAATTTTCATACAAAAACTTAAAAAAGTCGGGTATATCTTTGTATGGGGGCTTTACCTTAAATTTTTTGGACCTACCCATATTGGTCTATTTCATTGGGACTATCCTAGGCATAATTTATACTAAATTTAGACTTCCTAGAATAAGAAACAATGACGTTTTTGTGTAAAAACACAAACTTTTTTGGGTACATTTGTATGGGGCTATACCTAAAATTTGGTTAGTCTCACCCATATTGGCATATTAATTTGGGACTATCATAGACATAATTTATACCAAATTAAGACCTCCTAGAGTAAGAAACAATGATGTTTTTATACAAAAACCCACATTTTTGGGGTATATTTGTATGGGGTGTACCCTTAAAATGGGTCTAGAGAAAAACCGTTTGCAAGTGAACACTTGACGGCTTAGGAGAGTATAAGTTTTAAATATGGTGGTCCTATCTCTTATAGTCTCCGAGAAACTCTCTCTTATACGGTAGACAGCAGGACAGACGAATAGACAGACATAGCTAGTTCGACTCCTCTCCCAATGCTGATTACGAATATATATACTTTTTAGGGTCTATCAAACTTAATATACCCTTTTACCCTTTGGGTACAGGGTATAAAAATTATTGTTTTATTTACATTTTTAGCTTACAATTTGATATGAATATTCTATTAGACCATTGACCCTCACGATGTTCTATCTAAGCCAGAGATGATTACACAAACTATTTAAAGATTCGTGTGACGGATATGTAAGATTCGGTTCCACCGAAGTTTCCTTGTTTTTCTTTTCTTATTAGTAATTTTTTTTAACTTAAAAGTTTGTCTAATTATTGTGAATATATGTATATATATATTTATGTTATAACAGTTTGAGCAATACAACTATTGTGACTTTGCATACTTTGTCGTCCTGGTCTGTTGATCAGGCAAGGAAAGTCTGCTCCATAGTTCTTGTTGCTGTAATTGAAGTTTTTTTTCCATCTTAGTGAATTTCTGGTTCGTTCTCTTGCGATGCAATTTGTTGCTGTTGGGCATTCGTTCAAACAGAAGCGATAAATAAGAAGCACGACCAGGATAGCTGGAGTTGGTCGAGCGATGTTGACCTTTGCAGTTTGCACATAGAACATTCGACGTGGACGGACATGAAGAAGTATGATGATGTCCAGCACAGTTGGCTCAGGATGTTTTAACTTTGCAATAGTGTATCTTTTAATTGTTTTAATTGTGTGTCTTTTTTTTTTTTTTTTTTTTTTTTAATAATTTATCATGAACTGCCGTTATCTCAATATTTTCAATTATTGTTTACTATTTATAATAGAAAACTGTCAGATGGTGTGATCAATAACAGAACGGTTGGTGATTTGAAATAAAGCGCGTTGATGCCTCACTCGATCGAGAACAAAAACGAGACTCTTATTGTATTTAAAATGTTTATTTTCATATCGAACACGTATAGAACAAAATGGATTTTCAGGATTGTGCGTAGTAAGTGTTTTGAACTTACGCTGACGTTAGAGTAAAAGCTGAAAGCGATGTGATAGGCATTGAGATAGCGCAGGGTTGCATCATTTAAGTTTTCATCTAGAAAACCACTAGCAGTGTTGAGTAGGGAAATTCAACCCTGTGTATTTGCACGGTATATCGCAGTGCTTTCAGCTTTTACTCTGAGTCTATTACACAAAATTACATGAACACTTTTTAAAGAGATATTTTTTTATAATTGTTTCAGCATCACCATGCCTCATGAACAATGGCAGCGGAAGAAAAAAAGTGTAAATTTATTTAAAAATTTATTGCGATTGCTAATTCTATTTTAAACTTTTAAAAATGACGGCAGTGCATATATTCCTAAGATTCTGCTCATATTTTTTTTTTTTTTCAAGAGCCTTGTTTATCTTGTCAGAACCATAACCGAAAAGGGTATGAACGAGTTAAATAAATTAGTACCTAACATAAAAGAAAAAGTTCAAATTGTTTCAAATAAAATCTCAAAGAGAAGATCCACTTCGATCTTACAGGGGTGAAGTCGAAAACACTTACACTAGAGTTTTGAGTTTTACATTTTAAATCAAGCTGTAAAGTTTCATTTCCAGTTCATTTGGCGGGTCGCAAATTTCAATTTTTTGTATAGAAATTAATAATATTAGAAAAATTAGCTACCCTATGGAAACAATAAAAACACTCGAAGTATCGTGGTAATGGTGTTAATTATCGAGTATTTACACCAAAGCACTTACACGAAAACTTTCAAATTTCGGTGTCACCCCTGATAAGATAGTTGTGAATTCAGATGTTTAACTATAAAATAAAATAAGTTCCTTTTTCAATCAACAAAATCAGCAAAAGCAAAATTCTGTAGAATGCATGCAACAGGTTTATCGGTCTATTTGATGCCACACGGTCTACCAGCTTTTCAGGCTTTAGTACCATCGCAATTTCTGCGCACCTCCATTGAATGAAAAGATTCATTTGCGTAACATAGCGTTAAATAAGAGCACCTTGATAGACCAATCATCGATACAATTGCAAACTGTTACTTTAATCCAATTCAAGCAAAATGTGCTTTACCCATAACGTTAACTTAAAAGCTGAAGGAGAAATATTTAATAAATTATCAGATAGTTTAAGGTATTGAAAAGTTTTTTCATTGTGAAGATGTGTAGATTTATTACAAAAGATTACGTAGAGTAATTTTCTCGTAAAATTTCGTGGCTTATAATGTTTTTTTTAATATCAATCAGAAAAGTTGAATGAAGTTTTCTTTTTCGCAATAAGTTTACTTCAATGCTTTAGTTTTAAACTGAAAAAAAATCGTTCATTTGCAATTAAAGTTAATTTTGAACTCAAGTGAAAATGCAGGTGCTTTGTTTATTCAATTGTTACCTAGCAAACACTTTGAATTCGAACAGCTGAATGATGGATGTGATAGTTTTTTATCATTTATTTTCCTTATTTCTGTTGTATCATACAACAACAAAAAATAAAGAAAGCAAAATTTTTTTAGAGACAAAAATAAATAATAAGAAAGTTTAACAGATTAAAAATTCAGTTCATAGGACCACCATAGCACGACTGTTAGGATCAAAATCATAATTTTATGCTCTTTACTTAGTTGAGAAAAGCTTACTGGACAGATTTGTAATTACTTTCGTACAAAACCCGTCTTTTTTATCAAGGTAAATGTTATTGGCATAAGTTTTTTTTTTTTTTTTTTTTTTAATGCTGTAATCTTTATTTGATGGAGGAGGGAGGAGGATTTAAAAGTTTATGTGTGTAGCAAATCCAGGGGATGTAACCTGTTCAGTCGCCGAGTCGTTGTACTGTTATCCAGCAGGTTTATGGCCAGAGGGTTGACATGGTTGTCCAGCCTATCCAGATATGCCTTAGTGAGCCTAGCCACCTCCTGGCTTATGCAAGGGACTTCTAGTTCCTGGTGGATTTCTGCATTTGTATGATATGGGTGCGCCTCAGAAATAATGCACAGAACCTTGTTTTGGAAGACTTCGATTCTTTCCCTGTTGCTTCTCTTTGCAGTGCCCCAGAGTGCTATGCCATACGTCCACATAGGTTTGAGTATGGCTTTGTAAATGAGGAGTTTGACCCTTAGTTTGATGGTGGACCTTCTAACTAGCAGCCACAGATGCTTGCGCAACCTCACGTTCAACTGGGAACGTTTTTGTGTGAGATGAGTACTCCAGGTTAAGCGCCTATCCAATACCAGGCCTAAGTACTTTGCAGTGACGCTGCTGGGTATGGCAACGCCATCCAGACTGACGGCAGGGCAGTCTCCTCTTCTCAGGGCAAACGTAATGTGTGTGGATTTGTCTGGGTTGACTACGATATTCCACCATCTTAGCCATGTGTTTAGGCGGATTAAGGGTCCAGCTGAGTTTGGATTATGCTGGACGCCACGAGTGGGGACTTATCATTGGCTAAAAAGGCGGTGTCATCGGCATAAGTGGCAGTGAGCATTCTAGGGTCGCTGATGGTTGGCATATCTGCTGTATACAGTGTGTATTGCGTCGGGCCCAGAACACTTCCCTGTGGGACTCCAGCTCTGACTTCTCTTATTGCTGAGCTCTTCTCACCGCATTTAACGTAGAAAGATCTACCAGTTAGGTAAGATCTGAGCAGCAGATAGTGAGGGGCTGGTAGCGCTAGCTTCAGCTATATGCCAAACCCTGTCAAATGCTTGCCTGACATCTAGGAAGACGGCCGAGCAGTATTTCTTTTCCTCAAGAGCTTCCAGAATTTTGTGAACGATCTTATGGCACTGTTCCGGTGTGCCATGCAGCTCCCTGAAGCCAAACTGATGATGTGGTACCAAACCGGCCTCTTCCAGTATTGGTCGAACTCTACGCAAAAGTAGTCTCTTAACCACTTTGGAGAGTACGGCCAATAAGCTAATCGGGCGATAGGAGGCAAGATTGGCTGCAGGTTTCCCAGGTTTTGGGATCAGTAGAAGGGATCAGAGAAGGGAAATCCCCTTTGGCGGTAGAGCTTTAATGGCTGGAACGTCGATACCGTCATATCCAGGCGATTTGCAGGACTTGAGCTGCTTTATTTCATCAAGGAGTTCGTCATGTTCTACCTCCGGGATGGGAAGAGACATTTGGAGGGGTATATCCAGGAATTGGATAGTGTCTTCCTCGTCCTCTGGAGAGCACCTTGTGAAAGGGGAGAAAGAGAAGTAGAGGTGTTCGGTGAATGATACGGCCCTTTCTTTTTAGTTCTGCACCAGGAACCGGATACATCCTTCACAGGTTCCGCTCTCCTTACGGGTCTCTTGATCCCCTTGGTAATTTGCCATAGATTGTGGTCAAGTTGGCATGGTTCCACTTGTAGCAGGTACTGCTCAAGGGACTCTTTCCATAGGTTCTGGAGCAGCTCCTTCAAGGCCTTGGCTGCTCTGTTGTACTCCGTCTTGTCGCGCGGGTTGCGAGAAATGTGCCATACTCGGCGTAAACGCTTCTTCTCAGCAACCATTGCAGCAACATTAGGACACCAGAGATGCTTGTCTCTGTGTGGCACTGTATTACGCGGTCTCTGAGCAGGGGTGGCATAGCAGGCGGCGTTATGGATTTCCATGTTTAGTTCCTCTTCGGCATTGTCCAGATAGTCGCCGTTTCCGATGATAACCTCAGGATCCAGTTTATGCTCCAGCCATCTTTGGTATCGCTCAAAATTGGTGTTTTGCTTAAACAGCCTGGTAGTTTTCGCCTTTGTATCTGCTGGTGAGTTAACCCAGAGTGTGACAGCGCTGTGATCGGAGAAGAGATCATTGGCAGTTGAGCTGGTGATTTTGTGCCTGGCTATTCCTTTTGATATGGCAAAGTCGAGCACATCCGGAACCCTGTTGCTGTCAATGGGCCAGTACGTCGGCTCGCCTGATGAATGACATTCCAGGTGTTTCTCCATGATGCAATTGAACAGCGCTTTGCCTTTGGGGTTATTAAGCCTGGATCCCCACCAGATGTGCTTGGCATTAAAGTCGCCACCTATTATAAACTTAGGGCCAAGGCTGTCCAACATGTCCTGGAACTGTCTTTGCTCAATAATATATCGAGGTGGACAGTACGCAGCAGCGATGGTCAGGTCTCCACACGGACCAGATACTCTAACCTTAGCACACTGAGCCCACTGTTGCTGAAATGCCGGTAGCTCAATAAATTTGATGCCGCTTTTTATGATGATGGCCGCTCCTCCTCGGGCATTGCCGTTAGGGTGGTTAACTGCTATCACGTCGTAACCAGATATTGAAAAGTATGATCTTTGGGAGAAATATGTCTCGGAAACTAGGAGAATGTCCACTTTGTTTGTTTTAAGGTAGAGGTCTACCTCTGGCCTGCTTTTACACAGGCCGTTCGCATTCCATAGGACTATATGGAGACTTATTTGCATTGTTTTGCAATCAGTGACGTTAGGAGGCTGGTCATTGCTGCAAACTGGTCCATAAGCTTCTCCATCAAGGCCTCGAGTTTGTCCATTCTGGACATTGTTTGGCTGGAGGTGGATGGGACATTCTCTTCCTGTGGCTGTGGCTGCTGCTGTCCACGCAAAATGCTGGCAAAGGACGTGCCGGGCACGAGTGTGGCTGATGCGGGGTCTCTTCTTGACTGGGTGGTTACCCTTGGTTTTGGGGAGTGCAGTACCCTGGCCTTTTGGTAGACCTTGCAACCTTTGTAGGACGCTGCATGGTTCCCATGATAGTAAGTGCAGCAGGCAGGGGGGTCCTTGGCCTTCAGACATTCCACTGAGTTGTGGTGTCCTCCACACTTGACGCACTTAGTGGCATGGCGGCAGTATCGCTGGGAGCGTCCGAAACCCTGGCAGCGGAAGCATTAAATAACCTCCCTGGTTTTTATTGTTGGCTCAACAGACACCACGCAGCACCCCAAACGCTTGATGTTAAAGGCATCCTTATTGTTACTGGCAGGTTCCAGGTTAACGAAAAAGATGGACATTGGCGTATTTGAATTGCGGCTAATGGCGTTTTTAATTTCGTTGTCACGAACTGTATGCCCTAGCGCAGCCAAAGCGTTCTTGATTTCATTGGTGTCAGTTGAGTGGTGGAGTCCTTTGACCACTATACGGTAAGCACGCTCGTCCCTGGGCTGGAACGTTTGGTAGCGAATTTCTTTGCCGTTTAAATAATGCTTGAGTTTGGAGTAGCCGTCTTTGTCGTCTAGGGTGATCCGCACTGTTCCGTCTCTCCCTGACTTATAGTCGTATTTTAAATTGCTGACTGCCGACTCCACATCGGTTAATAACCCATTAATATCACCCACATCCGGGATAAAAATGGAGGGAGGTTTGATGGTCCTTGGTGCGGCAGTAGCGGCTTCTTCTCTTGCAGTGGGAGCAGTGTATGCCGGAGGCATGTCGTCATGGTTGTCGTCGCAATCATCGGTGAGCATAGCAAACCGGTTAGAGTTGTCCGTTATCGACTTAGGTTGGACTTTGCGGTTGGGGGGTTTTACGTCCGATCTCCACCGGTTTTGGCCTTGTTCTGCTTGACCACGGCCATTGTCTTGAACTTGGTAGGAGCCAGCTGCCACCTGACCTTGGCACTGGCTGATGTTAACGGCTCCATACTGAGTGCTGTGCCCTTCATAGGCAACAACAGCGTCAGCGGAACAGCTAGTTTCCCTTGGGATTTCTGGTTTCGCCTGGAGATATGCAGCACTTTTCCAAGAAACTCCTTATCAGCAATTGTCTTTAATCCAATTTTTGAGCTACAACGGTATATATATATATATATATATATATTTTTATACCTGTTACACTAGTGTAAACAGGTATATTCAGTTTGTCGGAAAGTTTGTAACGCATTAAAGGAGGCATCGTAGACCCTATAAAGTATATATATTCTTGATCACCTCGACGAGACGAATCGATTTAGCCATGTCCGTCTGTCTGTCCGTCCGTCCGTCTGTCCGTCTGTCTGTGTGTTGCTGCGCGATTTATTCGCTCAGTTTTAAAGATATTGGGCTGAAATTTTAAACTTAAGCTTTTCTAGGTCCTGTGTAGTTTCTATGTTAAAATCAATGTGCCACGCCCACTTTTAGGTATAGCTCCCATACAAAAGTACAACATTTTTTCAAGTTCTTATATGAAAAAAACTTATTTATAAAGCGAATGGCTTCAAATATGGTTAAAATGTTTCTTATACCATGCCAAATCTTCAGTTTAAAATTGGTCCAAATCGGACTGCGAATTCCAAAATTTTTAAGAGTATATTTAATTTGTTTAGTATTTTGAAATAAAATTTAATACAAATGCTGCACACGAAGGTCTATCAACGTCAAATGATGTGTAACAGGTATATAGTATAAACTTCGGTCCAACCGAAGTTAACTTTTTTTCTTGTTTTTTTTTTTTAATTTTTTTTTTTATTTTTTATTATTATTTTTTATTTTTCTCAGCAAAATTTTCCTGATTTTAGTTTGTTATCTTTGACAGATAAATGATCAGGTGTTTGATTGGCATAAGTGCTTCGAAATTGGTTGCCAAAATAGTTTATCGAAAAATTTTTAACGCAATAAAGGAGATATCGTAGACGCTGAAAATTAAATATGTGTTCTTGACCACATCGACGAGACGAATTTAATGAACCGTGCCTATCTGTCCGTCGGTTTGGTTCTATGGTTTCCTTGGGTCAGTTAAAATGATATTTCGCTGAAATTTTGAGTTTAAGCTTTTCTCGGCGACGAGTGCATCATATATCAAAGCCAGAGTGCCACGCCCACTTTTAGGTGTAGTCATCCAAATCTACCGCCCAATTTAAAGGTTTTATATGAAAACGTTATTTTTCTTAATGTATTCACTCTAAATTCTAATTGTTAAATCTTGGATTGTACCGTAAAAATAATATTTTTGTATTCAAACTGAAAAATGGAAGGTAAGTTTGTATGGAAGCAATGCCAATAAAAGGATAAGACACTTTTGTTTTCTAATAGAAAGTTGTAATGGATAGACGGACCTGGCTAAATTGTTGTGTCTCGTCGAGCTGCTCAAGAAAATATATTTGCTCTATTAAGTCCACGGTATCTCCTTTAATGCGTGATAACAGCATGAACTTTATACGGAAAGTGATTACATTGAGTTTCTTTTTTGTTATTTTTGTTGTTTTTATTTTTTTGTTTTTGTTTTTTAGTGTACTGTACTGTAGTTGGGTACATTCATAATTTTGTAGAGTGTTGCACATTCTAAAAAGCTGTACTAATGACTCTTCATCAACTCAATGCTAATGACACTAGAACACGATGACATTATGACGATAATGACGAAAAATGCTGAAAATGTATTTGTGTGCCAAGAGTAAGTTAATATGTCACAAATGTGACGACACATACCAACAGTACCTCTGGTACTGCTCGTATCTACTTCAATGCATGCCACTTACTAAAAAAGAGTGTTAATGAACCGAATTGATTTGGTGCAAGACCTGTTATTGGACTTGGTAATTGAGAATTGCGAATTGAGGTGTCTTGCGGCATTAATGAAATCATTTGACTTGAGAATGCAAAGAAACGAAACGAAATGAAAAGACAAGCCAAGAAAAGCAAAGCAAAGCAAAGTTAAGCAAAATAAAGTAAAGAAAAGCGATGAAGATGATGACGATGACGATGATGATAATGTTGTTAGTTAACATAAAAAGCAAATTCTAAGCGGTTGTCGAGTAAGAGTTAACTAGGTCAAGTATAGAACAGCTATTGCAGACTTTGTAAGTCTAAAACAAGGAAAAACGTTAACTTCGGTGGAACCGAAGCTGAAATACCCGTTACACAACACTTTTAATAGTTTATATGTTCACCAGGTGCTTAAATTAAATTTCACGATGAAATTGGTCAAATTTGTATGGAGGCTTTATGTTATATTTGCCCGATCCTTACCAAATCGATAGTGTTCACTAAGGTGGACATTGGAATTGATTTTACAAAATTTTAATTGGATCCATTCAGAAAAATAAATATTTTCATATAAAAACTCGAAAATGGGCAAAAGTTTGTATGGAGGCTATGCATAAAAATGGGCGTGGCGCCTTAGATTTGACATTGGATGAAATAAAAAGTGTTCTTACCCTATTTGCATAAAATATATTATAATAATAATACGTATTTTCATACAAAAAATCGAAAAAAAGTGGTAAGTTTGTATGGGGGCTATATCTGAAAATGGGCGTGGCAACATTCTTTTGATATTGGATGTCATTAGAAGTATTTTTACCCTACATTGTAGTAAAAGCATTCATAAATAATAACTATTTTCATACAAAAAGTCGAAAAAAAGTGGTAAGTTTGTATGGGGGCTATATCTAAAAATGGGCGTGGCACATTGGTTCTGAAATACAAACTAACTAGGAGCACAATAAGCTTAAGTTTCAAATATCAGGTCAATATCTTTAAAACTTTCCGAGTAACACTCATCGCAACAGACAGACAGACGGACATGACTAAATCGATTCGTCTCATAGAGCTAATGAATAATATATATACTTTATGGGGTCTCCGATGTCTCCTTCAATGCGTTGCAAACTTTCGGACAAACTGAATATACCCGTTTATACTTTGTGTAACGGGTATAATAAAAAAAGAAATAGAAAAGCCCGAAACAAAATACTAAGGCAATGGCCGGAAAAAAGTGACACACACTCAAAAACAAAAAGAAACAAGGAGAAACGTTAACTTCGGTGGGACCGAAGCTTGAATACCTGTAACACGAATTTTAAAATAGTTTATGTGTGATCATCAGTGGCTAAGATAGAGCTTTGAGATGGGATGGATGTGGGTCAATGGTCTGATACAACTCAAGTTTATTCATTTTATTTTCTTGAAAATACCACAAAATAAGAGGTAAGTTTGTATAGGGCTATATATTATAGTGGATCCTTATCATATCGGTGGTGTGTAGATAGGACAGTATTAGATGTGGTTTTACCCAATTTTTAGTGAATATATTCATAAATAATACATATTTTCACGCAAAACTCGAAAAAAGGGCGGTAGATTTGTATGGCAGCTATGCCTGAAAATGGACATATCACATTTATTTTAACATATTTGGTGCATAGGGCTGAGAAAAGCTTAAGCTCTGATTTTAATTAATATCAATTTCTTTAAAATTAAGCGAATGAATCGCCTAACTACAGACAGACGGACAGACAGACGAACATGGCTAGATCGACACGTCTCATCGAGCTGATCAAGAATATATATACTTTATGGGATCTCCGATGCCTACTTTAATGCGTTACAAACTTTCCGACAAACTGAATATACCCGTTTACATACACTATGTGTAACGGGTATAGAAAGAAAGAAAATTTGTAGAAAGGGTGTAGTCGGGTAAGCATGTTAAAAGGGCCCGAACTATATTAGGTGTCTTTAAATGAAGTTCGATAGCCCTTAATTTGAGAAGTTTGTCTGCTTACTTATTTTCCCGATATAGGCAATATTTACGACTAAATAGCGACAAACATTTTTTAGTTTTCATTATTTTTCTGCTCACCGAGTTGAAAAAAAGTTTTGATGAAAATTATAATATTTTTTAAATAATTATAGATATTAATCTATAAATTTTTTAAACAAATTATTAATTAAATTGTTTTTGTTTTTAATTTTGATTGACTTTTTTTTTAAATGATGTTGAGATACACCCATGGTATACTAAAGAAGGTGACACGCTTACGTTTGACAAGACTCTTCTGAAAGTTTTTTTGGTTTTTTAGTTAGTTTTAAATTTGTATTTATTGTCAATTTTTACAAAATCAAGAAACAGAATACATTTTTTCGGAACTGCTTTTATTATCAGACGTCTACGTTTCGCAGCATTTTTACCACCAGCCGTAAAATATCGTAACATCAATAAAACAGAATTAAGAATGGTAAAAATCATTCCAAAAACTCATAACAGCCTTTAATCAGGTTAAATTGTTGAACTTCATTCAATTGAAACACTCTAGTTTAATTAAATTCGACCATAAACATATTTCAATTATAGAGCTCTTTTCCAAAATTCTAAAAATAGCATCGATAATGTTGCTGTCTCACTTCCACTCTCCTCGTCTTTGCCTGTACAAATTGTCGTAATACAGAGTTGTCATTGCTTATAAAAATTTACTTCACAGCCACACTGTTTCGAAAGTATATCAAAGGAAATGTCTGCAAATTATGGGACTGCAGAAATTTATGCAAAGGCATTCTATATAAATTGTTTTTGTAAAGTTTCTGCAGAATATATTTCTTCTGATACACATGCTTTTGTGAATACCCTACTCAAAACAAATACACAAATTAAAAAAATGTACGCTAAAATAATATTGCTATGCCGACGGTAATCACACAAAGGCGACCTTTCGCTAAGCCGTCCGGTTGTATACATACATTTTTGAGCTGCTGGGAATGCCTGCTTGTGTTATATAGTATATCACAGGAAAACGACTAATATTTGATTTTTATACCCGCCAAATAGTGTGAAGGGTATTATCAGACTGTCGAAAAGTTTGTAACGCATTAAAGGAGGCATCGGAGACCCCATAAAGTATATACTATATATTATTGATCAGTTCGATGAGACGAATCGAAATTTTAAATTTAAACTGTTTTTGGTCCTAGGCAGTTTGTATGTTAAAACCAAGGTGCCATGCCATTTTTAGGTATAGCCCCCATACAAACCTAGTGTCCATTTTTGAGTTTTTGTATAGAAATAGTTCTTTGTGAAACCATTTCTATTATCATGTTATGAGTATACTACTCATATAACAAAGTTCGGACTAAATTTCCAGTCGTAAATATTGCCAATATCGGGAAATTAAGTATGCAGAAAAATTTCTCGGATCAAGGGCTATCAAACTTCATTTAAAGATATTCAATATCTTTTTTCGATTTTTTCAATTCTCCCAGTTTTAAAGCTATTGCAATTAATACTTCCATCTCTGAATGTTCTTTTGAAATATCATTTTCCACACATCTGTTCGATTCAGTTTCGCTAGCTTTGTGTACTGAAATGCATCATGAAAATTACGAAGAAGCATTTTCAGCGCATTGTTAATACTTATAAGAATAAGGATTTATTTCTACGAATGCATTATATTGATATAAAATTAGCTTTTTATCAAAAAAAAAAAAAAAAAAACTCGTTTTGGGTTAATTAGCGACGTCATTATGATACAATTAGATTAATTTTTCATTGAGCTCTTTCAAATTTAGTATGATGTATACGTGCATTCTAATTAGTTTTTTTTTTAAATAAAACTCTTTAAAACCGCTGCAAGCTATAAATAACTAAAGATACATAATATGTATGTTATATCTACGAAGATACTTGCAATTTGTGGCACACACATAAACTCGTTTGAAACTTTGTAACATAAAAATGTATTTCAATTTGTTTTTTTTTTGCTGCACTAAAAGTACGAAGAGACAAGTGAACGAAACTGGTTCAAGCAAGCTATCTTACGCATCGGTATCTACCAAACTTCATCTTTAAGTTCAACACTCTTTAGCTGCCTATGATATACAAAGTATCTATGCCGAACAAACTTCAAAGGAAATGTCTCTAATTCGCCAACAAAGCGTGAACATCAGCATCACATTGTAATATCGTTTGAATGAAACAAGAGTTACAGAGTAGTGTATCAGATATATTTAGTTTGTCGGAATATATATATATAAGTGGCACTACAGCTGATTGTCGGCCTTGGCATCACATAAGATTTGGCACCAGCGGTTGTAATCCAGTGCCTCATCATACCATCTTGGGATTCCGATCCTGCGGATGTCATCTAGGACCTGGTCCTCCCAACGCAGCGGCGGACGTCCTCTCTGCCGCGCTCCTCCGATTAGGTTCACGTTTTGCTTCCAAACTTTTCTTGCTGGAGCTTCTGTGTCCATCCGACACAGGTGACCAGCCCAGGACAGCCTTTTGTATTGGATGTTCCTGACTATGTCGATGTCAGCATATAGCTCGTACAGCTTATCGTTCGTGCGCATACGGATGTCATTTTCCACTCTAACTGGACCAAAGATTCTCCATAGTATCTTCCTCTCAAATACGCCCAACGTCGACTTATCCGATTCTGTCATGACCCATGCTTCACATTAGGACCGGCATTATCTGCGTCTTGTAGAGTTTAACCTTTGTTTTTCTGGACAGCACTCTACTTCGCATCTGCTTACCGAGACCAAAATAGCTACGGTTCGCAAGAGTGATTCTTCGTTTAATCTCCTGACTGATGATGTTGTTGTTGTTTACATCTGAGCCCAAATAGATGAAGTTTTCTACAGCCTCAAAGCTGAAGTTCTCTGTACTCAAAGACCGTCTGCGACGTGCTTTGGGTGTTTTCCAGCGTCATCATACAGAGGCGGACGAGTTTTGAGGGGATTTTAAGATCAGTCAAAGCTTTGAAAAACTTTGATCTGATTGGCGTGTCGAAAGCGGTTTGAAATCGACGAATAGGTGGAGTGTGTCGATTTGCTTCTCTTTGGTTTTTTCCAGGATCTGTCGCAGCGTAAATATGGAGTCGCTGGTTGACTTCTTTGGTCTAAAACCGCACTGGTACTGTCCAACTATACGTCCATCGTACGGTTTCAGTCTATTGCATATTACGCCAGATAGTATTTTGTATGCGATAGAGAGGAGACTTGTTCCGCGATAGTTTGCGCAGACTGCAGGGTCCCCTTTCTTAAAGACTGGACACAGGACACTTAGGTTCCAGTCATCAGGCATACGCTCACCAGACCATATTTTGCACAAGAGTTGATGCATACATCGAATCAACTCGTCGCCGCCGGTCTTAAATAACTCTGCGGGTAATTCGTCTGCGCCTGCCGCTTTGTTATTTTTAAGCCTTTGTATGACTTCTGAGACCTCGTCATAGTTTGGTGGCTACACAGGAATCCCATCATCGGCCGGAGGGGCCAGATTTTCATCATCTCCACCAGCGGTATTGTTCCCGTCATCGCCACCAAGTAGGGTTGAGAAGTGGGACCTCCATAGCCTTAGTGATTCCTGGACATCTGTTACCATGTTTCCTTGTTCATCCTTGCAGAACGAAGCTCCTTGCTTATGACCATCAATCATACGTTTGATTTTTTGATAAAAACCACGGGCCTCGTTTCTGCTACCCATCATCTCAATCTCCTCCACTTCACGCCCTTCCAGTTTTCTTTTTTTTCCGTCTGATCAGGCGTTTTTCCTCTCTCCGTTTCTTCCTATATCGCTCAACAACTGCTCGTGTTGCTCCCGCCTGCAGAGTTCTTTGTCGTGCCATATTCTTCTCTGCAGTAGCGACGCGACATTCCTCATCGTACCATGTCTGCCTTCGAGGATTAGTAAAGCCAATAACCTCTTCGGCAGCCGTGGCTAATGAGCTTGAGATATGCTTCCACTGATCGTTTATACAATCGGAGGCCGGAGGATTATCTCGGAGTAGATATGAGACCCTTCTTGAGAAGGCAGCGGAAGTCTGCTGTGACTTTAACCTACCAACATCTAGCTTTCCTTGTGTGGTAGCTCGCTTGGCGTGCGCTGTGCTGAGTCTAGTACGTACCTTGGCTAGGACAAGGTAGTGGTCTGAGTCGATGTTAAGACCTCTGTACGCTCGTACATTAAGCACGCTAGAAGAGTGCCTGGCATCTATCACCACGTGATCCATTTGGGTGCGGATACTTTGGTCGCCACTGTGCCATGTAGCCTTGTGGATCTCGAGATGTGGGAATCTGGTACTACTTATGATCATGTTTCTGCCCGCAGCAAAATCGATTAGCCTTTCTCCATTACTGTTGGTGGTGTCACGTAGGCTAAATTTTCCGATGGTAGGGCGAAAGATTTCTTCTCTCCCAATTTGTGCGTTGAAATCACCGATGAAAATTTTGATGTCATGCTTGGGGCAGCGATCGTAGAGGCTTTCTAATCGCTGATAGAATTCGTCTTTCTCCATCTCATCTTTAACATTTGTCGGGGCGTTTAGTAAGTTCTTCTATTGCACCATCCCTGTTAAGGGTTCGGACGTTCCAGGTGCACATGCGTATGTCGTGATACTTGTATCGTTTTCGGGGATCGCCTTTTTTATATGCTTTAATGGTAGCTGGGGCCTCCAGAATCCTTGCCCCTGCCGCGGAATTATCCACGGGTGGATTATCACATCTGTGTCTGCCACCTAGAGTATTTTCGTTCATACTAGCCATCTTTGCATTTGGTACACTTTGTTCTGTGTGTGATTTTACGTCGTTGTAAACCACTCCACCGACCAACCTCACATCGAGGATTCGCTCCTTAGACGACTCTTACGTTAAGCTGAGCCTGCTGTGGTAGTATTCTTGACCGCCCGCTCACCACACGGAAATGACCCCATAAATTATATATATTATTGTTCTACTCGATGAGACGAGTTAATCTAGCCATGTCGCTCTGTCTGTCTGTTTGTCCCTCTACCCCATACAAACTTATCAAACTTTTCATTGATTTTTTGTATAAAAATATTAATTATTAGTTAATGTACTCACTCAAAACCAAGGCCACGCCCATTTTAAGCTATTGCCCTTATACAAACTTATCGTCCATTTTCGAATTTTTGAACGAAAATACATAGGTATTATTATTGGTATTGGTGTCTGCCATATGAGAGAGATTATCTCGGAGACTATTGGAGATAGGGCCACCATATTTGAAATTAACACTCTCCTTAGCCGTCAAGTGTGTACTTGCAAACGGTTTTTCTCTAGCCCCATTTTAAGGGGTACCCCCATACAAATCTACCCCAAAATTTTGGGGTACATCATTGTTGATTCTTTTTCTAGGAAGTCTAAATTTTGTATAAATTATATTTTGTATAAAAAAACGTTAACTTCGGTAGCACCTAAGCTAAAATACCCGCCACACTAAACTTTAATTAGTTTATGTAAGATCATCTGTGACGTAGATTATATTCTGCAAAGGGCTTGGGTTGGGACAACTCATTTTGGGGCTCAAATGAGACGCATATGTATATGTAAAATTTTAAACAATCGTTTTCTTGAATAAATAAAAATTAATGTAAGGTGAGTTGGTACGGGGTCTGTATGTTATAGCTCGATGAAACGAGTCGAGCCATGTCCGTCTGTCCGCTGAAATTTGAAACCTAAGCTTTTTTTGGGAACGACCAAGTCAGTTTCGAAAACGAAAGTGCCACGCCCATTTCTAGGTATAGTCCCTCATATAAAATAACCACCCATTTTAAGCATTTTAAGCTTAAAATTTTATACCAATATTGTATATAAACTTGAGTTGAATCAGACCATTGACACCTCCCATCCCACCTCGAAGTTCTATTTAAACCACTAATGATAACACATAAACTATTTTAAAATATGTGTGACGGGTGTTTAAGCATCGGTTCCACCGAAGTATACTTTTTTCCTTGTTTTAATAAGTATTTGCCGCTGCTGTTGGTTGTCATACATTGCTCATATGCATGAACGGAAACGGAAGTGCTCATTAGGTAGAAAATAGCTTATGGCATTAAATGATTTCATTCACAAATGAGCATTTCTAATTTTTAAAAAAAAAAAAAACAAGGTAAAACGTTAACTTCGGTGAAATCGATTCTTAAATAACCGTCACACGAATCTGTAAAGAGTTTATGTATGGTCACCAGTGGCTTTGATAGATCTTCGAGATGGGAAGGCTGGGGGGTCAATGGTCTGATATACTAATGATTATATTACTTGAACTGAATACATTCATAAATAATATCAATTTTCATACAAAAAATTCGAATATGGGCGGTAAGATCGTATGGAGGCTATACCTTAAAATGGGCGACAAAGTAGTTGTTGCCGAAAAAAAGCTTAAATTTGAAATTTTATGTCAGTTTCTTCAAAAGAATATATACATATATGTAGGTGTATATGTACATTAGGGTAAGTCAATTTGGTCGAGTCAAAAAAAAAAAAAAAAAAAAACAAAACGTGACCAAGAGTAGAGCAGGAACGAAATCTAGGTAGGGCATAGGTCAAAAGTCAAATCAACCCTTCGGATTTTCGATTGAAAATTAGCTGCTGATGTTTCTTAAAAATATATTATTTTCTTGTTTACACTAAAAAAGAGAATATTTTCCATGGCCCTTTTTCATTTATATATTTTGAAGCGTAGAATCCAAATATTGACACTAAATTTTTCCCTTAGTAAAATTACAAAAATAAGAGATTTTTTTATACGATAGTAATGCTACAAGGCTTTAAATTCTTAATTGATAAAATTCTATCTACGATGACAATTAATCCTCGTAGATCTACGAAGACCACCTTAAATAAATATTCAAATTACGTACTCAAAAAACTTTCTTTAGAGTTTAATCACGAACTATAAATGTTATTGTTCTATAAAAAAAAAAATTATTGTATTTTCAAGTTCTACTTCTGAATTTACTAGTTTATACTTAAGTTTATACTTTGACTTGGTGAAGAAGTTTCGAATTTTCTATATTTTTATACTCGCTACACATAGTGTGAAGGGTATTATCAGTTTGTCGGAAAGTTTGTAACGCATTGATGGAGGCATCGGAGACCCCATAAAGTATATATATTCTTGATCAGCACGACGAGACGAATCGATCTAGCCATGTCCGTCTGTCCGTCTGCCCTTAGTTTTTTTCGCCTAGTTTTAAAGATAATGACTTTCGATTTTTTGTTAAAAAATATTAATTATTTATTCATGTATTCACTCCAAATTGGGTAAAAACACTCCCTATGTCTTCCAATGTCAAGGTGTGGCTTCCATACAAACTTTCCGCCCATTTTCTGATATTTTCGAGAAAATTATTGTAATATCTGTATTTTACGCTTAAAATTTCAATCTAATGTTGTATGTAAACTTGGGTGACCACTGATGATTACACATAAACTTTTTAAACATTCGTGTGACGGGTTTTTAAGCCGAAGTTAACGTTTTTCCTTTGTTTGTTTATGTTTTTGTTTGCTGCCTTTTGTTTAATATTTTTGTAGTTTAAGCATTGTCTCCTTTGGCGTTGCTGTTTTTTTTTTTTCAAAACTCGATGAAGTGAAAATAATTGTTGCAAAGTGCATATTACGTATTCAACGTTAGCAACTGGTCATAAATTTCTCATCTGATTTTTATACCCTTCACACATAGTGTGAAAGGGTTCAGTTTGTCAAAACGTTTGTTACGCATGAAAGGACCCCATTAAGTAAATATATTCTTGATCAGCTCGATATGACGGTCGATCAAGCTGTCTGTCTGACTGTCTGAAGTTACACGTATTATTTGCTCAGTTTTTAAAGTATTGAGGCGAAATTTAAAGCTTAACCTCTTATTCCTAAGCAGTTAAAGTGTTAAAACAAGTGTCACGCCCGTTTTTAAGCATAGCCCTCATACAATTTTTGAGTTTTTTTTAATCGAAAATGGTTCATGTTTGAAGCGATTTCTATCAGTAAAAATAGCAATCCATGTTTATAGAAAGACCGATGGTTGAGGTTGGTTCACTATAGCATATAGCCCCCATAAAAAATATACCGCCAAGTTTTGAGCGATTGTTGTCAAATTCGGTAAAAACACTGTTTACACACAAAAATTAGAAAATGGGCGGAAAATTTGTATGGGACCTATAACTAAAATTTTTTTTTTTTTATATCGAGTAAATTTATTTGCAATCTATCTTTAAAAGACATTCAGCAAGATGTTTGAGTAATGAACAGTTGACAATGCGGTGGCGAAGCCATTATGGATAAGGAATAAGGGATGGGGATGGGAAAAGAAAAAAAACAAAAAGAAAAAATAAACATGAGTTATTGTCTCCCATGAGGGAGATCGAGCGGGTGAAGCCTTTTGAGCCTTCTTATACTGGAGCTGTTGTCGAGTAGGTTGATGGCGAGTGTGTTGGTATGCATGTCGAGCCGATTTATATAAGAGGTGCTTAATCTTGTTATTTCTTGGTATACCCAAGGTACCCCGAGTTCCTCGTGTATCTCTTTGTTGATATGGAACACGTGAGCGTTTGACATAATCCTCAGCATTACAGTTACTCAGTTACTCCTGCTGGCAGTGCCCCAAATTGGGATACCGTAGGTCCATACCGGCTTTATAATTGCTTTATAGACTAAAAGTTTGCTCCTCAGCTTGAGAGGTGACCTTCGTCCGATAAGCCATAAATGTTTTTTTTAACCTTTCATTGAGCTGTGCCTTTTTGGTGAGAAAGTGAGGACGCCAGTTTAACCTTCGGTTAAGACCCAAGCCCAGATACTTGGCTGTAGCGCTGCATGGGATTGTGGCTCCGTCAAGATTAACTTGGGGACAGTCACCCCTTCTTAAAGAAAAAGTCATTTGAGTGGACTTCTCAGGGTTCACTACAATGTTCCACCTCTTGAGCTAAGTAGAGAATATGTCGAGTTGCCTTTGAAGGATTCCAGAAGCAACCTATGGGGAAACGTCGGATGCCAAGAAAACCGTGTCGTCTGCATACGTAGCGACCAGCAAATTTGTCTTCCTCTATAATCGGCAAGTCGGCTGTATAGAGAGTGTAAAGGACTGGTCCTAGAACACTTCCCTGAGTAACTCCGGCTCGAATATCTTTTATTTGGTAATTTTCTTCCCCACATCTAACGAAGAAACTCCTGCGCTCAAGGTAGGACCTAATAAAGGTATAGTATGGAGCTGGTAGGATCATCTTAAGTTTGTGAAGCAGACCTGTGGCACTGTTCCGGCGTGCCATGGCTTTCTCTGAAACCGAACTGGTGATCGGGGATCGAACCGGCCTCTTCCAGAATTGGCCGCATTCTACGCAGGAAAAGTCTCTCAACAACTTTGGAGAGTACCGACAGTAAACTTATTGGACGATATGAGGCGAGATTGGCTGCAGGCTTCCCACGTTTGCGTATGAGTATTATTTCGGCGCATTTCCACTGGGTGGGAGTATCTGCAACCCAATTGGAGGCAACGCTTTGATGGCAGAATCATCAATATTGTCGTATCCAGGCGATTTAGACGATTTGAGATTGCCAATTTCGCTGATCACTTCATCTATCTCAACTACAGGGGTAGAGGGCGACATTTGACAGGGCACGTCAAGGAAGTTGAGAGTTTCCTCTACCTCAAGTTGGGAGCATCTGTCAAATGGAGAGAATGTTTCGTACAGGTGATCGGCGAAGGCTGTAGCTCTTTCTGCATACGAGCGACACCAGAAACCGGCAGCATTCTTAACAGGCTCCTTCCTCATAATAGGTCTTTTGATGCCCTTGGTTAGTTGCCAAAGGTTGTGCTGGAGGTTGCCGGGCTCAACTTCTGCGAGGAACTGCTCCATGGTCTGCTTGCGGAGACTAAATAGTATTTCCTTGACATTCTTAGCAGCTCTATTATAGGCAGTTTTGTTCTCGGGTTGCGCGAATTGGGAGTGAATAGCTATTTTCATACAAACAATCGAAAAATCGATGAGATTGTATGGAGGCTATACCTTATAATGAGCGTGGCACTTTAATTTTAAAATTTCAACTGCTTAGGAATGAGACAAGGCTTAGTTTCAAATTTCAGGTCAATATCTTAAAAACTAAGTGAAGGAAACTCATAAATACAGACAGACAGGCGGCCATGGTTAGATCGAAACGTCTCGTTGTGCTGATCAATTATATATATACTTAATATATGCTTTATAGGGTCTACTATGTCTCCTTTAATGCGTTACAAACTTTCTGAAAAATGAAAAAACCCTCCACACTAGGTGCATGTATAAATTACCATGCTGTTTCACACTATGAGTGGCGGGTATAAAAAGGAAAAAAAACCAAAGTGCACCTTAATGTATAAATAGTAAGTACAAGAAGGTTAAGTTAAGTACAAGTAAATTTATGTAAATATGCACACAGACATGGTCGCCGGCGTCACACAAAGTCAAAGTCGTGCCAAGTCACTGTTTTTGTCATCATTGCATGACGGTTCGGCTTGGTTCGGATAGGTTAGCAGTCATGCCATGTGACTACCAAAAACTAAAATAAATTGGATGAGCAACAACAACAGCGATTGCAGGTTATGCATAATGCGTTGCCTAGTTAAATTTGTAAACAAAACTTCAAAACTACAAAAACAATTTAAAGCTTTTATAAGTTTTGTTTTTGTTTTCATTGTTGTACAATTTTGTTGTTTCTGTCAAGTTTTGGTTTCTAAATTAGTTTTTATACGCGCCACAAGTAGTGTAGAGGGTATTTTCATTTTGTCAGAAAGTATGTAATGCATTAAAGGAGACATCTTAGACCCCATAAAGTATATATATTCATGATCTGACAACGAGACGAATCGATCTAGCCATGTCCGTATGTCTGTCCGTCTGTCTGTCTACACTTGAAAGTATATACATTCTATAAAGTATATACGATATATATATATATATATATATATATATATATATATATAGCTCACGACGAGACGAGTCGATCTAGCCATGTTCGTCTGTCATCTATAAATGTATATAAAAATGAATAGCTGTGCATTTACAACGTTAAAACTCGAAAATGACTCGACCGATTTGAACTTTTTTTGTTTTGTTGCTCTCATCATATATGTGGTCAGAAAGGAAAAAAAATTGGAAAATTTTGACCCGGGGCCTAATGGGGCCTTGAAACCGGAAAAGCCATATCTTTTAAATGAATAGACGTAGAGACTTGAAACTGGGCTCATTTGAAAGATGGTTAGAAAACAAAAAACGCGAGCAAAGCCGCGGGTACCTGCTAGTCCTATATATACTCTACAGATATTATAAGGATCAGCTCACTATAACATATAGCTCTATTACAAAGTCAGCCCCCAATTTAATTAAATTTTTTTTCAAGGAAATGTTTATTATTATATCCTTAGGTTAACATTTGACAACATTATTGTGTCTGAACATTGGTTGATCATTGATAAACTAAGCCCAGATGTGGCGGGTATTTGAGCTTCGGTTCCACTAACAGCTAACATTTTTCTTTGTTATTTTTTGTGTTTTACGCGATTATTGAATTAATTTATTTTTTTTTTTTGCCTTGTAACTGTAAAGGATTTTTTTAAGTACTTTAAAAGGTAGTTTCTGTTTTAATTTATCTAAAAAAAAAATTTCGTTTTGTTAATAAGTCTGTAACGCTTTATAGTGGCCAGATAAGATGAATCGATCTAGCGACATGTATACATACTATATACTATATCTGTCTGTTTGTCTGCCTGTACTCAGTCTAAAATTATGTTGTTAACTTCTAGAATCTCCAAATTAAGTTGCTCCATGGAAAATTTTAAATTGTTCAGTAGCTTGTCAAGCACTGGTCATCTATCATAGCCCAAAATGGCGGCGTTTGTAGAGTCCGAGCGGCTTGCATCAGTGGTGCAAACTTAAAGTTCTACGCTGGGGATACGCAGAACTCTGTGAAGAATAAACTGTCTGGTAGTGTTGGCAAAAAGATTTTCGAGTCGCGACTGTTATATATTCTAGCAACTGCTACTTAAAAACCACAGTGAGTGCAAAGAGTGATTAAATCGCAGTTTACAAAATGATAGAATTACCAACTGATTATCACAACAGCAAACCAATTTTGTTTTAATTCATAGATAAATAAAACACTGCTCTTATTTTCGAAAAACAATTATGTTCTTGATTCCTTTGCAATCGTTTTCTATCGTTTTAACATTCCGTGCGTTGAGTGAATTGCACGTTTAGACGAATCAAGTGATTGGCAAATGTACCAACGAAAGTGTGCAGGTTCGGTGTTCCAGCAAACATGAACAATTCGTGAAGAGTGATAAAAGCACCAATCACTAATAACTGAACAGTTTCGTTGTTCGTGAAGAGCGATACGCAAAATCGCCGTTAACTAAATGTGTTCACTGAGGAACTCGAAAATCACTGATCGCTTCTTTCAGTCGCAGTGGCATTATCTCATAAGCCTCCTTCGGCCTGTAACATATTTTACACAAACTTTTATTTTACACTTCGGATACACAGTAAAAAAAAAAAATGTACTTTGAATTTCCATTAATGGCAACAGTTGTATTGCATTTTTATATAAATTTATGTTTGTCTTTCTCTCTCTTTACAGGTAAGCCAACTTTATTGAACACGCCAAAGTTATTTGTAAAAACAGGTAAAACAAAAAGTACTCATAGTTTCGTTCACAGAAGTTGAAGATCGAAGAAGTATACAGGAAAGTATGTATCTAAATCTATGTTAGCTTAAGTGCGTTTTAGCATTCGAAATTGAACTTTCGCCGAAAGGTTAATTATGGCAATTATGATAATCATTATTACTTTCTATTGTTTGAATGTACTTTTTGTCGCCATAATTATTGATTAATTTACAATTATATATACTCGTATAGCTGCTTTTAGACATTATTAGAATCGATTTGAACAATTTTCTATACCCGACGTTTTTAAATGGAATTAATATATCGAAAAAATTGCATATTTGCTTGCAGCCACGCCTAAGTTAGAATGCCTAAAATATTTAAAGAATGTTGTAGTTACAAGTGTGTTTATCTGTCAATTGTTGTTTTTTGTTGCATATTGCTTGATTTAGGAATATTTTGCCGAAATTTTATTGCCTGTACATAACATAACTTGAATAAAAATTTGAAGATAAACTAAAGAGAAGGAAAAAACTGCTAAAACGATAAATCGATTTAGTTCATATTATTGAATTGGTCTTTGGTATGAGTTAAGCCTCTGTTGCTTCACCGTCCACAGGTTGCGGTTCTGATTCCGGTTCTGGTTGTGTTATTTTTTTCATTATTCTGCTTAGGTTCGGTGGTCGGTTGGGGCTGCGATTGCTTTTGCTGTTGCTTCATTTCCAAATATTTGAAACGGTAGGAACCCAGTGGATCGTATATTTTCTCCAAACGTTCCCAGTCCTTTGGACGATTGTCGATTAAGTGGCGTGTCACTTTGTCTGCGCCGTATTTCTGCTTTTCCGTGCATTTGACGCAATCGGTTGTAACCGCGTCGGGAAGTATCTCTGAAATTGGCAAATCCTTTCAAGTATTTAATTTATGTTGGAAGCCTACCTACCATCCTGCCTCTAGCCTCCCTTCCAGTACATACCTTTTAGCATTTTGGCATCAGGTGTACATGGTCCTTGGCCCTCCAAACACTTGATATAGTTGTTGAGCAAACGATCCTGACGTAGTATCTCATCCAAATCGACATTATCAAATTTACTATCGTATGCAGCTTGACGTACAAATCGTTGTGCTGTTGCTTCAGTAGTTGTCGGTGGATGTGGTACTCCCTGAACAACGTAGAACATTAAGATTAATGCTCCAGTAATTAGGAATAGACGTTGATGTTGGCGCTCCATGTCTGAGTTGATCGAATACAATCGATGCGTTTGAAGCATCTATGCAGTTTGGGTACATTTTGTTGAATTTATTCTTGTTTTATAGTACTGCAAGCTATCGTGTTATATGATAATTTAGCATTTTATTGTAATTAATTAAATTGATTTTGATTGCTATTGTATTGTTTGCCTTGTAAATGTAATTTTAAAATTTATTAAAATTCGGAAATACGTACTCGTAGCTTGTGATGCAAACAAAACTAAACTAAAAACAGTAAAGTTCTATAAATTACTAGCTGAAGTACCCGGCCTTTCTCGGGTCATGTACTTATATGGTGCCCGAAAGATTATACTTTTCTCGGTGTAGTAACATGTATTGCGAATTTTATTTCTCTTGTTCAATGATTTGGAAAGCAATTCTTATTCCCGTTACACATAGTGTAAACGGGTATATTCAATTTGTCCGAAAGTTTGCAACGCATTAAAGGAAGCGTCGGAGACCCCATAAAGGATATATTTTATTGATCAGCTTGATGAGACGAATCGATTTAGCCATGTCCGTCTGTCTATCCGTCTGTCTGTCTGTTGCGATGCGTTTTACGCAGAACGCTTTTAAGATTTTGACATTTAATTTTAAACTTAAGCTTGTTTTGGTCCTAGGCTGTTTGTATGTCAGAATCAAGGTACCACGCCCATTTTCAGGTATAGCCCCATACAAATCTACCGCCCATTTTCGAATTTTTGTGTGAAATTAGGTATTATTTATGAATATACTCGCTCTTAATTGGGTAAAAATACTTCTTATGTCATCTAATGTCAAAACCAAGGTGCCATACCCATTTTTAGGTATACAAACTTACCGTCTATTTTCGAGTTTTTGTTTGAAAACATTTTTTTTTCTAAATGAATCCAATTAAAATTTGGTCAAATCAATTTCAATGTCCGCCAATGTGAACACTATCGATATGGGAAGGATCGGGCTAATATAACATAAAGCCTCATTACAAATTTTACAAAATTCATCGTGAAATTTAATCTAAGCACCTGGTGAACATAAAAACTATTAAAAGTGTTGTGTAACGGGTGTTTCAGTACGGGTATTTCAGCAGAAGTTAACATTTTTCCTTGTTTTTGGATCGCTTTTATGAGGTTGGGTATGAAAAATAGTTTACTTCCCATTCTCAGACCTACACACAAAGTTTCATACGAATTGGAACTGTCCAGCCGTTTCGGAAAAGTTTTTTTTACAAACACTGTGACAGGAGAATTTTATATATTAGAGAAGAAGATTAAATTCAGTCTAATTTATTTAACTCATTAATATGTATAAACGAGTATAGACGAGTTTGTCTATGTGTATGGATGTGTGACTAAATGTATCTATAAATATTTGTTGCTCTGTTGCAAGCGAATTGCCTAAAATATAACGTTTTTTGTATACCCGCCACATATAGTGTGAAGGGTTTATTCAGTTTGTCGGAAAGTTTGTAACGCATTGAAGGAGGCATTGTAGACCCCATAAAGTATATATATTCTTGATCAGCTCGATGAGACGAATCGATCTAGCCATGTCCGTCTGTCTGTCTGTTTATTTCTCGGCAAGAACTACTTTGTATGTTAAAACCAAGTTGCCACGCTCATTTTTAGGTGTAGCCCCCATACCAACTTACCGAAAATTTTCTAATTTTTGTATGAAAATAGGTATTTTTTATGAATGTATTCACTCAAAAATGAATAAAAACACTTATAATGACATCCAATATCAAAAACAAAGTACCACGCCCATTTTAAGGTGTAGCCCCCACACAAATTTACCGCCCATTTTCCAATTTTTTTAATAAAAATTGGTATTATTTATGAATTTATTTACTCCAAATTGGGTAAAACACTTCTTATATCATCCAATTCCAAAACCAAGATGCCACGCCCATTTTTATGTATTGCCCCCATACAAACTCACCGATTATTTTTTGAACTTTTGTATGAAAAATTTATTATTTTCATCTATATGTATATTTAAAAATGTATATAAGCAACTGATGATCACACATAAATTATTCAAAGATTCGTGTGGCGGGTATTTGTGCTTCGGTTCCACCGAAGTAAACGTTTTTCCTTGTTTATTGTAAACATAGTTATTACTTATAATTTCTTTTTCTTTTTTATTTTTAAGAAAATTATTTGTATAGCTGTATTTTTAGCTCAAATTGTGTCTACACTTTGGTTGTATCGGACTATAGACTCCCGCCCATCCCATCTCCAAATCTTTCCTAAATCACTGATGATCATAAATTAACGATGCAATGATTCGTATGACGGGTTCTAGCCTTACCTTGTTTTTAAAGTTTAGCATTTAAAATAAATTTAAAAACAAGAAAAAAAGTTAACTTCGGTTGGACCGAAGCTCATATACCTGTTACACAACATTTGACATGGATAGACCTTCGTGTGCAGCATTTGTATTAAATTTTATTTCAAAATACTAAACAAAATAAATATATTCTTAAAAATTTAGGAATTCGCGGTCCGATTTAGACCAATTTTAAACTGAAGATTTGGCTTAATATACGAAGCATTTGTACCATATTTGAAGCCATTTGCTTTATAAATAAATTTTTTTCTTATAAGAACTTGACAAAATGTTATTCTTTTCTATGGGAGCCATATCTAAAAGTGGGCGTGGCACATTGATTTTAACATAGAAACTACACAGGACCTAGAAAAGCTAAAGTTTAAAATTTCAGCCCAATATCTTTAAAACTGAGCGAATAAACCGCGCAGCAACACACAGACAGACGGACAGACGGACGGACGGACAGACGGACAGACAGACGGACATGGCTAAATCGATTCGTCTCGTCGAGGTGATCAAGAATATATATACTTTATAGGGTCTACGATGCCTCCTTTAATGCGTTACAAACTTTCCGACAAACTGAATATACCTGTTTACACTAGTGTAACAGGTATAATAAATAAGCTGTAAAACTTAACAACTTGTCCCACTTGCATACATACATTCAGATTTGAAGCTTTTCAGGTGCTACTTTTTAACTTTTTTAACTACTTCCCTTATCAAAAATTAATATTTTTTTAGTAATTGCATTGCTAAATCATAAAATCGAGTATGCTCGACCTTACTTTATTGTAATGGATTTTTTATAAAAAGAAGAAAAATTGGGTAAAAATGTATAGGAGCTATAGCCATGTTGCATACTAAATTTAGTGTTCAAAGATTACGTAACACAGAAGTATTCATGATAGGTTCATGGTAGGTTTGTATGGGGGCTACCCCTTAAAATGGGTATAGAGAAAAACCGTTTGCAAGTGATCACTTGCTTATCACTGCTTAGGAGAGTCAAAGTTTCGAATATGGTGGCCCTATCTCTTATAGTCTCCGAGATATTCGTTTTCATACGGTAGACATCAGGATGGACGGGCAGACAGACAGACAGAGAGACAGCCGTAGCTATATCGACTCACTATTCAACGCTGATCGGGAATATATATGTTCTTTATAGGGTCTATCAAGCCTTTTGCCTGTTATATACATTTCACAAACGTAATACACTCTTTTCCCTTTGCCTACAGGGTATAAATACAAACATATTTAGATGTTTGAACGTAAATACAAATATGCATGCTACGTTTATACGTGAAAAAACGGCTATATTCACAAGAACTCATTTGTTTATACGATCTATTTATTGGTTGCGCTTGCAAATGAATAAATAATTATTCAAGCCGTTAAATACGAATCGAGATTCTTGAGTTTTTAGATTCTTATTTTCACTTTAAATGCTATACATACTTTTCATTCCACAAAATCGAAAATAAATTACGTCTTTTGACGAAGTGTACCAAACAGAGCTTCGAAAATTTGGTTCAAAATGTTTGTGTTTGTTCTCTACTCCCTTGATCTTATGTCCGTCTCAATTCAATTCACATATATTCGGATATATAGATTGTTTATTTGTTTATATTCGGATATATGGACTGTTTATTTGAAGAAGCAGTTCAATGAGTCGCACATGTCAAGGTAATCTCGTTTTAACCTATTTGAATTTATTATACCCGCCACACATAGTGTGAAGGGTATATTCAGTTTGTCTGAAAGTTTGTAACACATTAAAGGAGGCATCGTAGACCCCATAAAGTATATATATTCTTGATCAGCTCGACGAGACGAATCGATCTAGCCATGTCCGTCTGTCAGCCCGTCCGTCCGTCTCTCGGTCTGTTTGTTTCTTTGCAGTTTATTAGGTCATTTTTAGTTGTAGCTTCCATACAAATCAACCAGTTGTTTTCGAGTTTTTGTATAAAAATAGTTGTTATTTAAGAATGTATTATTAAGAATGTATGTAAAATATTTTTGTCTGGTTAGTATTGAAGCTTTAAGTACGCTAGACTTAAAATGTTATAACTTATGCTGTGTCTTTGTGTGAACGTTCTCAAGATTTAAGTATTTAACGATAGATGCAAGAAAAGCGGCAGAGGAGAAGCAAATGTTAGTAGAATTTATTTGTTTGCTCTCAGCAAACATCAGCTGTTGTCGTTTCTTTCTTTTTTACTTGAGCAACTCAAATGCTTTATAACTTCCGCTTATTGTGTTGTATTGTGGTAAATCTTGAATAGATAAAAGGGTATTTCAATTGGTGAGTCTATTAAATTAAATTTATCTTAGAAAAAGCTATTCAAAGAAATTCAGAATAGGTATTGTACGCTTATGTATATTAAAATATTTTTTGGTTTGTTTTAGGAAGAGCTTATTTATTTTTGATTTGCGGAACATAAAAATAAAAAAAAAAACAGCTAAAATATTTAATTCAATCAATTGATAGACCCTCTACACTAAATAATTGTATGTATGTTGTCTATATTTCTATACGTCCGTCTGACTTATTTATGGCTTGCGCTCAGACAAAGATTAACCAAGTGCAAAGCGTTAGAAGCATGACAATAATGTTTAATACGCCATCGTCATCTTTCGTTCGTCCGTTCGTCTGTCATGCTGTCCGCCGTATGAAAATGATTATCTCAGTGACTATAGGAGATAGGGCCACCATATTTGAAATGAAGACTTTCCTGAGCCGTCAAGTGGTCACTTACAAACAGTTTTTCTATAGTCTCATTTTTTGAAGTTTTTGTGTGAAAATATAATACTATAAAGTATGCTACTAAGATATGACTTAACTTGAGGCAAAAAATTATTGGGTAAAAGGCATCTTTCAGTCGAGCATACTCGACTTCAGCATTCTTTCTTGTTTTTTTCTACATTAATACCCGTCACTCATTGTGGGAAAGGGTATATTCAGTTTGTCAGAATGTTTGTAATAGGTCGGATGAAAAGTAACTTTCTTGGGAATGAAAAAAATTGTTTTTCAATGTTTTTTTTTTATTTTATTCAATGTATAGTAACGCATGAAAGGAGATACCGTAGCTCCATTCTATATATCTGTGGTAAAAGGAAAAAGTGCTTAAGTTGACTTAAGCAAAAATTGAGATAAGAATACTACGCTGATCTCCATAATGAAAAGTACCTCCATGCAAAATTTGACGATTTTTCAGGAATTTATAGACAAAGTAATTTTTACTTAATCTCACTTTTGCATACAATTTCAAATTATATTAAACTTAGAAAGTGCTCTCCTGCAAAACGGTAAGATCAGACTTAAGCAGTTTTTCCTTTTTACCACAGAGACGAGACGAGTCGATCTAGCCATGTCCGTCTGTATGTCTGTCTGTAGTTACACTTTTCATTTGCTCAGTTTTAAAGACAATGAACTGAAATTTAAGCTTTTCTCAGCCCTAAGCAAATGAGCTGTTAAAACCAAGGTGCCACGTCCATTTTTAGACATAGCCCCCACACAAATGTTTTAGTGTTTTTTTTTAAGAAAAAAATTTTGTTTTGAAGCGATCTATGTATATCATAGAATGTAAAAACACTTTTAACAACCCATGTTCAGAAAATTACCAATGATTGAGATGGGACCTCTATTTCTGCCAATTTTTGAGTTTTTATATGAAAAATGGTTTATTTATGAAGCGATTTGTGACAAATGTGGTCCAAATAGTTTTTGGGCAACCCTCAGCTGGATGCATGATTGAAGTATGATATAGCCCCTAGTAGCATATAGCCCCATACAAACCGATCTTACATAATCATTTAAGAAAGGTAATTTTATCATCGTGTGACAGGTATGAAAGCTTCGGTTCCACCGAAGGTAACGATTTACCTTTTTTTTCTTTTTTTCTGTTTAGTTATTATTTTATAAAGATACAAAAGTTTGTTGCTTTAGTCTTTCATATACACAAGTAGAAGTAGGTAGAACAAAAGATTTAAGCAGCCAACTTGACATTTCTTCGATTAAGTTTTTATAGTATCATCCGACACATGAGCCGCTCAGGGCACACATCTATTAACTCCACTTTTTGAAAAATCTTAAATTTAAGTGTCAAAGCCCTTGGTATAGTCATAACTTTTTATATTATTAATAAATTTCCTGAATAATAAGGATTAGCACCGTTAAATGGCAAATTTTTTTTGGCCATTGAATCAAAAGTAATTTATTTCAAAAGCCATTTCGATTAACTCTAATGTAAATCGTTTCAGTAACGCTGTATCTGTTCTGTCCGTCCACCGACGCTTATTTGTTTTTAAACAGCCGAAGATGCTCTCCTTCTCTCAATAATATTCGTAACAAAATAGCATCGGTAAACAGAAAAAAAAAAAAAACAATGCAAACGGTAGTTAGTATAGCAGTGATTATTGAAACTTGTTCAAAGCACGGAAATCAAAGCTTAATCAATTGACATGAAATTTTTGGTAAAAAGGACACAGCTATTTGCCCAATGATTCAGATTTTGCCATTATTGAGTCATGTGCGAAAAAAAAAAATCTAAAAATTTGTTCACCAGATGATTGGTACCATATAATCAAAACGCCATTTCATCAAATCCAAATGACTCACCAAGATTTTTTGTCAACAAAACCTTTAGAACAGTCTATCATTAACAGAAAAGTAACGCCGGATAAGTTAGAAAGGTCTAAACCCTATCTCGTACAATACAAATGTGAGTATAATGAAGATACAGAATTTCAAGCCATTAATATAAGAAAATCTTAAGTGGGTAGACCGCAAAGTTTGAAAAATATAGATCAGCCTTTATTATATCCTAAAGGTAGAACTGTGACAAAGGAAAAATGGAGAGACACGATGGACCTGCTAAAATTCATTCCTCCTGTTAAACATGATTTCTATAAGAACTTGTCAACAAATCGAAATGACGAATCCTCGCATACAGCTGACAAAGAAGACATTATTTATAATATTGTTGAATCATCCCAAAGAATAATGCCGCTAAAATAAAGCTGCTATAAATTAATTACAAACATTATATTATAACCGAACTGCCAACATTAATTTTTATGGAAAAGCTGTAATAAAAATGTATTATAACTAACTGTAATAAAAAACTTAAAAATTGAAAGACTAAATTTAACTTTATTACTTTTTTCACTTGCCAAATCGATTAACTCCATCAGTTTGTTGGCTATTCCTTCTTATTAATTGTATATGCCGTTAAATGAAAGCTATCTCTGCAATTATGCATTCTACATTATGTATTTGAATTGATATTATCAGAGGATTTGAAAAAAACAATATACATTACATCATCGCTTTTCTCAACTTTTTGTATTATGGAGTTAATCGATGTGTGCACTGAGCGGCTCACATATGTTATTGTGCTTATTAAGGCGGGTATTAAAAATTTGTCGTAAATTGCATGCAGTAATAGACGTCGAGGGACTATATCGATCATATTTGACGTACTATAAAGCAGATTTTTAGAGCGGACATTTTTATCACAAAATTTCATCAATGTCGACACTTTGTTTCAATAAAACATTAACTTAAACTTAGATAAAACTGAAGCTCAAATAACCGTCACATGAAACTTAATATACCGTACATATGATCATCATTGGCGCGGATAATATATTCTGAAGGAGGGTGGGTGTGGGTTAACGGCCCAATACAACCCAAGCACCATGATAGGCAATGGGTTAAGCCTCAAAAGTCTTCTACTTGTTGAGCTGTGGGTGATCATGCAACCATTCCAGGTATCTGGTACTGATCTTATGAAGCTGTTCCAAAACTTTCCAAACATTTAAGTTGCTATGTAGCGTGCCGTTTCGTACATTGACTATTTACCTCAGCAATTTATTACGCAGGACACATGTCCAAGTAGGTACTATCATTGTTTTATAGAGGAACACTTTGTTGGAAAGACTTTGGTATCACCGGAATTTCAGCACATTTCCTGCCTCCTCACTGGCTTTTTAATTCCTTTTGTCGCTCTCCAACGATTAAAATGACCATTGTCCCTTGGGTCTTTATTTTGAAAATATCCATCCACCAAAAAACAACAAAAAAAAGTTAACTTAGATTGGACCGAAGCTTATATACCTGTCACACATCATTGGACGTAGGTAGATCTTCGTGTTCATCATTTGTATTAAATTTTGTCTTAAAATACTTGTCGATTTTAAAATGTTCTTAAAACTTAGAAAATCGTAATTTTCAATAAAAACAAAAAAGAACGCTAAAGTCGAGTATTCTCGACTGTAAGAAACGCTGTATCCAATCTTTATGTACCCTAAATTAAGTCCTATCTTAGTACCATTCCTCAACAACGTAAAAAATGGGGTATATTTATGAAGCTATACCTAAAATTAGTTTTGGTCCTATCCATATTGGTTTCTTTAATTGGGACTAACATAGGCATAATTTATACTAAATTTAGACTTGCTAAAATAAGAAACAATGATGTTTTTATGCAAAATCCGAAAATATTTGGGGTTTTCTCTAGCCCCTTTCTGAATTTGCAACAATGACGTTTTTATGCCAAATCCCAAAATTTTGGGGTAGATTTGTATGGGGGCTACCCCTAAAAATGGAGCCAGAGAAAAACCCTTTGCAAGTTTACACTTGACGGCTTAGGAGAGTCTTCGTTTCAAATATGATAGCTCTATCTCGTATAGTCTACGAGATAATCGTTTTATACGGCAGACACCATACCAGGCGGATAGACAGACGGACAGACAGATTTTGTTTTTACCTTATAATGTCAACTTATGTATACACTACCGATTTGATAAGGATCGGACACCTACAGTATATAGCCCCCATATTTTTAAAAGTTTGTAACAAACAGCAAAACGTACTATTTCTTATATTATAACATATTATAATTTATTTGAATTTTGTTTTTAGTCAGAAATAAAAAGGTTATAAATGTTATTATTTTTTAATACAAACTCTTAAGGTCTCACATTGAATTAAATTTTTTACATCGACTGTCTTGCTTTTGCAGTACAAATGATAAATAAGTCAAATTAATTCAGGCTCAGTTGATTCAACTTTAAAGTTTCTCTTTTTTATTTACATAAATATATTTATTCAAAGAACTTTTATTTTATAAAACATTTAAAAAAAAAAAGCGTTCAAAGAATTTTATTACAGCTAACGTGTTGCAAACAACTTATGATTATGATATTATGCAAATGTGATTATCTTTAACATTAGTATTTTTTTTTTTTTTTTGTTTATGAACTAAGAGTATCTTAAAAACATTACTTTTCTCTTAATTCTATTTCTCTTCGGCTTTCTTCGACTTCTACTTCGCCTATAGAACTCTATTATTGTGTAAAGTCGGTGTTTGCTACTCATGCGCTCAGCATCATTTTCCTGTATTTAAGCAACTTTTAAGACAATTTGTTGCTGTATGACTGTCTAAAGTGTTTAAAAAATATGTGTGTGCGTGTGTGTATATTTTACTGCAATACAAACACAACTTAGTTAAGCTTACCCAATGGGATTTTGTTGCGTGCAAAATGTACTTTTTCACACTTGACTTTCTTCCTAAGAGTAGTGCAAAAAAACTTCCAATTTTCCATTGTTTTAATACGAGGACGAGACATTGAAAGAACTGTTCATTTGGAAGTGAACGTTTCCGTACCTAGTGAAACGTTCGCTTCCTCAAATCCAATTACGAAGCTTTAAGAAGAAAGAAAGCCGAAGTCGCTAAATGGGAAATTCTTTTTTGTAATACTTCGGCTTACCTTCTTATTCAAGCTTCGAAATTGGATTTTAGGAAGGGAGCGTTTCACAGTGTCGTTTTCCGTTATAATGATTTGAACCCTTCTCAAATCCGAAAAAATCACTAATTCACGTGTCACGCAAATAAATCTAAATTTTTCCTGCAATAAAATTATGTAGTATACAAAGTAAGTGAAATGATCTGCAACAGAAATGTACTTCTGACTAAAACCTCGTTCTAACAAATCCGATTGGGTAGCGCTGCTCAGCTGAGCTCAGCACAGCACAAATTTGTTTGGCTTGGCCCAGAGCAGAGCGCAGCGCTTGACTTTCTTACATTCTTTTAGTTTTGTTCTTTCTTTGTAAACGTTTCTAACTTTAACTGCAAATGAAGCGTCTCGTAGAATAATTCTAGTTGCGTCTTTCGTGCGGTTCAGACGTATTTTGCATTTTTCTCTTGTTTCGCATGAACAAATATTATACTTTTTTTTTATTTTATTTTTGAAATTATATAAACATTGCCGCTTTTAATTGTTTTGCTGTGAATTTTTTATTTATTTTTGTTGCAAATGTCTCTGTTTTGTTTCTTTCTTTTCTTTTCTTTACTTTTCTTAAATTAACAAAATGCTAAGCATTTGTCGAGTGTTTGAAATACTTTAGTATTTATTTAGTGTACACGACTTTTGTTTTTGTCGTTTGTGTGCTTTTGTAAACAAAAGCAATTGTATCTAGAACTATTTGTAGAGTAAAGTGCACATAATTATGTCAGCAACTGCAGGTTATCTACTCAAGTTGGAGCAAATGGTAAGCTTTCTAATAGTTCAATAAAAAATAATAAATAAATAAAAATGAAAAAGAGTTTGTGTTATTATGTTGTTTTATGTACGCTACATAATTGATTTGAATAAGTTTGATTTAGTTTGTTGTAAAGTTTGTCGAATTTTATTATTTATTTTTTTTCAAGCAAATTTTTAAATAAATTTAGTTTGACTCTTTTGGATGCTTTTGTACGAGGTGTGTTCAAACACTATCTCGAATTTTGAATTTTCGCGGGTTACGTATACATATTCGAATTTCGATTTTTTTGTGGCGTTATGTTGGTACTCATGGTCTCACTTATGCTGACAAGCCCGGCCATTTTGAATGTTCACTTAATTGTTGACAGCTGCTTTGCTTGCACGTGTTTTGGATCGTCTTCGATTTTTACCTATTCAAAAAAATGGATCAAAGAACCTGTATAAAATTTTTTTTTTTCTGAATGGAATAAATGGAATAAAAATGTTGAAGAAGGCTTATGGGGACCGAGCTCTACCAAAATCAACAACATTTGATTGGTATAAATTGTTTGAAGGTTGAAAGAAGGTTGCGAACGTGTTGAAGACGAAGAGCTCAACGGACGATGCTCACATCCAAAAAGTAAAAGAATTAGTGCTTGCACACCGTCGATTAACTATGAGAGACATTGCTGATGAAATTGGCGTATCGAAAGGATCAATTAATACAATTTTGAAGGATGTTTTGGGCCTCAAACGTGCCAAGTCTCGGTTGGTACCAAAAATAATGATTTTTATAAAAAAAACTGTACTTATTTTTCGTGACTTTTTTGCCAAAAATGCAACCAATATCGTTCCGCAACCACCATGTTCGCTTGATTTGGCACCGTGTGACTTCTGGCTATTCCCAAAACTCAAGAGACCACTCCGGGGAACGCGTTTCGGGTGGATTGAGGAGATAAAAGCTAAATCGAAGAAGGCGCTGATGGCTATACCGGAAAGGGACTATTTGGCATGTTTCGAGGATTGGAAAAAACGTTGGCATAGGTGTATTTTATCGGGGAGGGGATTATTTTAAAGGGGACAAAATAGATATTCATGAATAAATAAATAATTAAAAAAAAAAAAACACAAAATATGCGATACTTTTGAACACACCTCGTATATTTTCATCGTATTTAATTTTTAATTACTTTCGATTTTTTTTTCATACGCCCACTGTATTATTTTCATATTTGACAAAGAATAATGAATAATTGGATATACTTAACGCTAAAGAATTAGTTTTAATTTTGTCATAAGTAAAAGAATCGCGTAATTCTGAAATGCTGAATTCGTTCTTTATACCCGCCACACATAGTTTGCAGGGTATATTCAGTTTGCCCGAAAGTTTGTAACGCATTGACAACATAGAGTATATATATATTCTTGATCAGCTCGATGAGACGAGTCGATCTAGCCTTGTCCGTCCATCTGTCTGTCCGTCTGTCTGTCTGTTTATTTCAACGCGATTTATTCGGAGACTACTGGAGATATTTAGCTGAAATTTGACACTTTTTCTTTTTTGTATGAAAATAGGCGTATATGCACTCCAAATTGAGTAAAATAACTCATAATGTCATATAATGTCAAAACAAAAAGAACACGCCCATTTTTAGTTCTATCCTCTGTACAAACTTTCCGCCCACTTTCGAATTTTTGTATTAAAATGGTTATTATTTAGGAATTTATTGACTCCAAATAGGGTACAAACACTTCTAATACCAAACAATAGCAAATCCAAGTAGCCATTTATTTGTAAGTCGACTTTTATTTTATATATGTAGTTTTAGCTTAAAATTTGATACCAATTTTGTGTATAAACTTAAGTTAAATCAGACCATTGACTTCCTCCCATCGCAAAGTTCTATCTAAGCCACTGATGATCACACATAAACTATTTAAAAATACGTGTACTGGTATTGAAGCTTCGGTTCTACCGAAATTACCTTTTTCCTTGATTTAAAATAATAATGGCCCACACACACGGTTCGTGTAGACACATACAAAAAAAAAAAAAAAATTTAACACTCTTATTACAAATTGTTGGCAATTTAAAGCAATTTGTTTAGTTGATGCTTTTTTCTAATTTTCATAATAAGCAGCAACAATGACACAAAATGACAAATCATTATTCTGAATATGAGAATTTTCGTGTCATTATTGTAAATAATTATTACCTTTAAAAATAACTGTTTTTCTAAGTTAACAGATGTTTTCGCTTTGACAAGTTTTCAGTAAGTTTCGATAGTTTTTTTTATTATTATTATTTTTTTTTTTGTGATTTGTCTCAATTCCACTGATTTGAAACCATAGTACATAAGGGATTGATGGTCAAAAAGTAACTTTGACGTTATTAATCGACGCCACCAACAATAATACTTGTACTTTGTAAAAGAGCTGAAGCCTAAATTCACTTCACACTAAATTTCCAGCTTGCTTCAAATGTGTTGAAAACATATCCTTTTTCAATCCAATGTGGACTTGGTAAGGATCGGGTAACTATAACATATGTCCGTCAAAATTTACTCAGTTTTATATGTATGAATACATATGCACAAATTGCTATATTATAAGTAGTGCCGCAGTAAAAAAATATCGTAATACTTACCACTTGGAAACAAAAGATAATCAATACTGCTTCTTCACAAAAAATGTTATTGAGGGATATCCATAAGAGACAGAAATATACCATCGCGGAGTTTTCTGTAGACCTTTTCAATGTGAACCTATAAACTTTCCTCTTCAATCACTTTATATATTAAAAAAAAACGCATCAAAATTCGTTGCGTAGTTTTAAAGATTTAAGCATACAAAGGGATAGAGAAATCGACTTTGTTTTATACTATGTAGTGATAGTGATATATACAATATGATCAGCATTGAAAGGAGAATCGATCTAGCTATATCTGAACGTCTGTCTGTCATGCAGACTGCCATATGAAAACGCGTGACTCGGAGATTATAGACTCTGCTGAACGTATAGCCCCATATGGAGTTTTTGTATGAAAATCCAATATGGTACTCAGATAAGACTTAAATAAAGGTACATAAAGATTGGATACAGGTTATATTGCAGTCGAGTATTTGTAACGCATTAAGGAGACCGCATAAAGTATATATATTCTTGATCAGTTCGATGAGACGAGTCGATCTAGCCATGTCCATCTGTCGGTCCGTCTGTCTGTAGCTATGCGATTTATTCGCTAAGTTTTAATGATATTGAACTGAAATTCGGAACTTAAGTTTTTATCAGCCCTATGTTGTTGAGTGTTACATAGGTGCCACGCCCATTTTAAGGTATATCCCCATACAAATCTGTCTTTTCGTATTTTTGTATAAAAATACGTATTATTTATGAATATATTCACTAAATTGCCTAAAAACAACTTCTTATGTCATCCAATGTCACATTCAAGGTGCCACGCCCATTTTTAGGTATAGCCCCAATACAAACCTACCGCCAACTTTCGAGTTTATTTTATGAAAACATTTATTTTTATACCCGCCACACAAAGTGGGGAGGGTATTATCATTTTGTCAGAAAGTTTGTAACGCATTAAAGGAGACGTCGTAGACCCTATAAAGTATATATATTCTTGATCAGCACGACGAGACGAGTCGATCTAGCCATGTCCGTCTGTCTGTCCGTCCGTCCGTCCGTCTGTCCGTCTGTCTGTATTTATGCGACTCATTCGCTCAGTTTTAAAGATATTGACCTGAAACTCGGAACTTAAGCTTTTCTCAGTCCTAAGCAGTTAAAGTGTTAAAATCAAAGTGCCACGCCCATTTTAAGGTATAGCCCCCATACAAACTTACCGTTTTTTTCAAATTTTTTGCATGAAAATAGCTATAATTTATTAATGTAGTCACTCGAAGTTGGAAAGAAATACTTCTAATGTCATCCAATATCAAATCCAAGCTGCCACGCCCATTTTTAGATATAGCCCCCATACAAACTTACCGCCCATTCTCGAATTTTTGTATTAAAATAGGTATTATTTATGAAACTATTCACTCAAATTTGGGTAAAAACACTTGTAATGACATTCAATATCAAAACCAAGGTGCCACGCCCATTTTTAGCTAAGGCACCCATACAAACTTATTGATTATTTTGGAACATTTGTATGAAAAAGTAATTATTTTCAAATATATATTTATGAATGTATATAAGCCACTTATGATCACACATAAACTATTTAAAGATTCGTGTGACGGGTATTTAAGCTTCGGTTCCACCGAAGTTAACGTTTTTCCTTGTTTCTGAATGACTTCAATTAAAATTTGGTAAAATCAATTCCAATATCCGCTTAAGTGAACACTAACTATATGGTAAGCATCGGGCTAATATAATATAAATCCTCCATTCAAATTTAACCAAATCCATTAAATAATTTAATCTATGCACCTGGTGAATATATAAACTATTAAAAGTGTTGTGTAACGGGTTTATTAAATTGCCCTCCCATTTTCTGATTTTATTAAGAAAATGTTTGTTAGCTTAAAATTTGACCCTATTATTGTCTCTAATCTTTGGTTGTATCGGTTTCTTGACTCGCACCCACCCTTGGTATGCGTGCTTCGGTTCCACCGAAGTTACCGTTTTTCTTTGTTTTTATTTAGATTATCGTAAGAGCCTTTCTGATAAAAAATTGAAACTCAAATCAAAATCTTATCTAACTACCCTCATTTATCTTTAAATATTTTTGTTCAATTTTTATTCTAATTCTTTAGGTCAAAATAATATTATTTCTATGTGATTTCGTTTTTGTTCTTGTTTTGTGGTAAAGCTCGATTTTCCAGACAATTTTCGCTGAAAATTATCTTATTTTTTAGTTGGCTTTCGTGTTGTGTACGAATATATTTATGTTTGTGTGTTTGTGTATTTTGCAATCCTCTTTACGGATTGGTTAAAACTTTAAAACGTTATTTAATTACTTTTTTACTTTTTTTTGCTTATTTGAAATTGGATTCCTATTGTGAAATTAGAAAAAAAACTACAATTGGTTTTTGGTTTGTGTGCTGTTTTGATGATAATTGAAATTGTAACAAGTAGATTTAATTTTTTTTTAAGAGTCTGGTGTGCTCTTAAACATCAAAGTTCCAGTTTTTATTGAATTTATAAATTGTATTGGTTGTTTTATGACAATTTTAAAAATTATGTATGGAAAGACTTCGAACGTCGTAAATTTTGACATACTCTACATGAGCATTGTAGATGCAAAAAAAAAAAAAAATGGAGATCAATATTTTTTAAACGCACTGTAATGGGTTAAAAAATTGTACGAGTCGATCTAGCCGTGCCCGTCTGTCTGTTTCATTCGCTTAGTTTTAGAGATATTGACCTGAGACTCGAAACTTAAGCTTTTCTCAGTCTAAGCTGTTCAAGTGTTAAAATCAAAGTTCCACGCTCATTTTAATTTATAGCCTCCATACAAACTAACCGTTTTTCTTTTCGATTTTTGTATGAAAATAGCTATAAATTATGAATGTTTTCACTCCGAATTGGGTAAAAGCACTTCTTATGTCATCCAATGTCAAAACCAAGGTGCCATTCCCATTTTTAGGTATAGCCCAACACGAACTTACCACCAATTTTCGAGTTTTTGTATGAAAACATTTATTTTTTCTGAATGAATCCAATAAAAATTTGGTAAAATCAATTCCAATGTCCACCTAAGTGAACACTATCGATATGGTAAGGATCTATAACATAAAATTTGCATAAAAATTTGACCAAATTCATCGTGAAATTTAACCTAAGCTCTATTAAAAGTATTGTGTAACGGGTATTTCAGCTTCGGTTCCACCGAAATTAACGTTTTTCCTTGTTTTATTTTTATTTTTATTTTTATTGCAATTCAATTTTGTGGTTGTTGTTCATTTTCGCAGCATAAACTAACAATAATAACAACAACAAGAAAGAATTTTACTGCTACCAGTGCTGTTGACCTACATAATTTCTTCTAAAACGAGTAAAATAAAATAAAGAAAAACACACAAACAAAAACAAAAATATTACCAAACGAACAAGATTTACAGTAAAGAGTGGCAGCACCTGAAATTATTACAACGAAGCAGTGGCAACGTAAAGCAAATATATACGAGTATAAATTTTTTGAGAATTAGGCTCACAAAAAACGCAAGAGAATAGAATTTCAGTTGAAAAAATGCACAAAAGCCGTCACAAATCGAAAAAAAATTTCAATTGACTTAAGTGGAAAACAGCAAACAACAAAGATAACGACATACAGCGTTATAACTAGTTTAGCATAGTCGATCATCTTTAACGGAAAACAAGGAAAACGTTAACTTCGGTGGAACCGAAGCTTAGATACCCGTCACATGAATATTTAAAGAGATATGTGTGATCATCAGTTGCATATGGGATCGGGATCAATGTTTTGATACAACTTAAGCTTAGACACAATATTGATATCAAATTTGAAGCTAAAATTACAGATATTGCAAAAAAAAAAAAAAAAAAAAAAAAAACATCGGTAAGTTTGTGTGGGGCCTATGTCTAAGTATGAGCGTGGGACCTAAGTTTTGATATTGGAGAATATTAGAAGAGGTTTTTACCCAATTTGGAGTCAATACATCTCGCAAATAATAATTATTTTCACACAAAGATTCGAAAAGTGGCGGTCATTGTGTATGAGGGCTATAACTTAAAAATGGAGTGTCAATTATTTTTTGACAATCAATTTGAAATCAATTTGGATTGAAAACATTCATAAATAATACCTATTTTCATAAAAATTCGAAAATGGGTGGAAATGTATTAGATGTATTTTCACCCGTTTTGAAGTAAATACATTCTTAAATTATCCCTTTTATACCCGTTACACATAGAGTAAACGGATATATTCAGTTTGTCCGAAAAATTGTAATGCATCAAGAGTATATATATTATTGATCAGCTCGATTAGACGAATCGATTTAGCCATGTCTGTCTGTCTGTCTGTTTCGATGCGTTTAACTCAGAATGTTTTGAAGATATTGACCTGAAATTTTAAATTAAAGCTTTTTTTGGCCCTAGGAAGTTTGTATGTCAGAATCAGAATATTTCTGAATGAAATCAATTAAAGTTTGCTAAAATCAATTCCAATGTACATACACTTTAGTGAACACTATCAATATGATAAGGATCGGGCTAATATAACCTAAAGCCTCCACACAAATTTGACCCAACTCATCGTGAAATTTAATCTAAGCCCCTGGTGAACTTATAAACTATTAAAAGTGTTGTTTGACGGGTATTTCAGCTTCGGTTCTACCGAGGGTAACATCGATTCGTCTCTTCGAACTGATCAAGTATGTATATACTTTATGGGGTCTACGATGTCTCCTTCAATGCGTTACAAACTTTCAGACAAACTACATATACCCTTCTCACTATGAGTGGTTGGTATAAAAATGGTCCCTTTTTAAATGCCATATTACCTTTGCCACTTTGTTCCAGTCAGCCGTTTTTCATTGTCTCATTGATGCTCGTTTTACTTACTTTCATTGTACATTCTATGTATGTATATGCATAATATGTGAGTGGTTGCGTGCTGCGTGCGTGAGTATTATGTTTCCTGAGTGCTTTCAGAATCATTTGCTTGATTAATTGTCGAGCCGCGCTGATTTGGTGATGCCACCACTTGAATGAATAGCTGTCAGAGCAATTTGACAAATGCAACAGCAGCAAAAACAAAAACACCAACAGCAATTGCAGCACGAAGACTCACTTACTATAACCAAGTTAAATGGGCCACAATCAGACTAAACTACACAAAAGCATGACAATAGTACAATGCTTTGTTATTTTCGACCTAAATTGCATTGTTTCCATAGTTAGTTTGTCATTAGAACTGATTCAAATGATTTCGCAATTTTCGAAAACGTTAACTTTGGTGAAACCAAAGCATAAATACCCGTCACATGAAGTGGCTTTACATATAACTTTGAGATAGGATGGGTGGGGATCAATGGTCTGAATCAACTCAAGTTTATACGTAGTATCAGTATTTTTAATACAGATTTTACAATATTTTTTTTTTTTTGAAAATATCAGAAAATAAATAGTAAGTTTGAGTAGGGCTATTCGTTATAGTGGCTCGATCCATATCATATAGGTGGTGTGTACATAGGATGATATTAGATGTGTTTTACCTAATTCGAAATGAATATATTCATAAATAATACCTATTTTCATACAAAATATATAAAATGGGCGATAAGTTTTTATATGGGCCATACCAAAAAAATGTGGGTTGCACCTTGGATGCCACATAAAACATAAAAAGTATGTATTTTTACGCAGTATGAAGTGAATACATGCATAAATAATACCTATTTTCATACAAAAATTCGAAAATGGGCGTCAAATTTTTATGGGGGCTACACCTTAGAGTGGGCGTGGTGTTCTAATTTTAACATACAAACTGCTCAGCTCAATATCTTTAAAACTGAGCGAATGAATAACCTCGCAACAGATTGTTGTTTCTTGGGTCTTGACGATGACAGTCGGCAGGGAGTAGAGTCGAGTAGCGTAGCATAGTACTCGTACAACTCCCGTTTTGTAGATTTGGGACATGGCTTTGTGGGTATTAAATTATAGATCGTTTTGCAACAAATGATGGTCGTAGAAAGAAAGATAGCATGAAGCAGCAATTGGAATCAAGTGTTTGTGTTTAATGTGCACACTCGTCTTATTTTTCTTTTACTACTTTTTTTAAATTTTTTTTCATATAGTGTTCCCGAAGAAATTCGTGTGTGTTAGTCACTAACGTGTTCTTCTTCTTCTACTTTACCACCATCATCATCATCTTCTTTTTGTTCTTCTTTTTATATTACTTCTGTTACTATTTCCTTTTATTTCCGCTTACTGCACTCGAATAAACTTTTATTGAGCCACATCAGTACAGCTCAGCTCAGCTCAACTCTGTTCAGGTCAGGCAGGTCGTGGCTTGCGTAGCATTCATTCTTACGTTCTTTTCTGTTTTGTTCTGTTGAGCATGGGCGTCTCCCATACGGTCCAAAACAACTCAGTTGTTGTCGTTGACGGTGTTGTTGTTGCCTCAACATAGCCCTATAATAATAATTAATTTTTTGGCAGTTAATAAAATGTTTATCTCAGTCACGCGGTCAAAGGGCTTAAATTGTGGCTGAAAAAAAAGGGTTCAACTCTGTGTTTTGAAATTAACTACCATGTATGTGTCTATGTGTGTGTGTGAGTGTTTGTGAATGTTAAAGGTTAAATAAATGAACAGCTGAGATATGGAATTGACCATAAATTTTAAATTTAAACTGTTGCTTTGACCATTTTGTGAAGTAAAAATGTTAAACTAGTTATTACGGATGAATGCATTTTTTGTTTTTACAATTTTATGCACTTTTATTTATATCATTCTGTACGACATTTGAACCTGGAAAAGCGTAAAAAAAACAAGGAAAATGTTAACTGCGGTGGAGCCAAAGCTTAAGCACCTATCACACGAATCTGGTGGCTTAGATAAAATTTTGAGGTGTGATTAGTGGGGGACTGATACCACTTAAGATCACACATCATATTGCTATCAAATTTTCAGGTAAAAATACAGATATAATAATATTTTTTCGAGAAAATGAAAGGTAACTTGTATAGGGCTATATGTTATAGTGTCCTGATCCTTATCATATAGGTGGTTCGTACAAAGGATGATATTAGATATGTTTTTACCCAAGTTGGTGTGAATACACTCACATATAATACCTATTTCCATAAAAATCAAAAATGGTCGGTAAGTTTGTATAGAAGTTATGCCTTTAAATGGTCTTGGCATCTTGGTTTTGACACTGGAAGAATTAACAAATGTTTTTTCCCCAATTAAGAGTGAATACATTCATCATTATATAAATACTCTTTTTATACAAAAAACCGAAGAAAAAAAAAATAAGGAACAACATTAACTTCGGTAGAACCGAATAGTGTTATAGTGATCCACCCTCAACCATTGGTCCATTTCTAAGCATGGGTTGATACTCGAAGTGTTCTAACCATAACTTGAGAGCGAGGACGACAATGCCGCCAGCGGAGAAGATGAGTATCTGGTTCCCCCGACCGATGATGGCACTCTTGTGGAGCCACCAGACTATGACGAGGTCTTAGAAGCTATACAAAGGCTTAAAAATAACAAAGCGGCAGGCGCAGACTTCCTTCCCGCAGAGTTATTTAAGACCGGCGGCGAAGAGTTGATTCGATGTATGCATCAACTCTTTTGCAAAATATGGATTGGTGAATGCATGCGCAGCGATTAGAACGTAAGTGTGCTCTGTCCAACCCACAGTCTGATCAAACTATCGCGGTACAAGTCTCATACAAATCGCCTATAAAATTCTATCTGGCCTATTGTGCAATAGACTGAAACCGTACGTAGCAAGTATTGTTGGACAATAGCAGTGCGGTTTTAGATCGAAGAAGTCGTCCACCGACTCCATACTCACTTTGAGCCAGATAATGTAAAAGACCAAGGAGAAGCAGATCAACACACACCACCTATTTGTCGATTTTAAAGCCGCTTTCGACACGCCAGTAAGATCAAAGTTCTTCAAAGCACTGACTGAACTTTGTATCTCTGCAAAAATCGTTCGCCTCTGTATGATGACGCTGACAAACACTCAAACCGTTGTCAGGGTCGGTAAAAATCTTTCCGACCCCTTTGACACCAAGAGATGCTTCACACAGGTTGTTCCTTTGCCGTGCGACTTATTCAATCTCTTGTTGGAGTATTAACTACGCCAATGCCCACACGTCGATTTGACGCGCAATATTTTCTTACAAGAAATTCTTATCCAATTCTTTTGGAATAGAAGTACTTACAATTGAATAAACTCAAAACTGATTTCGTGCAGTAGTCTGGTTTAAAATTACGCATCCACATTCATTTTTTTGATTTGAACTATTTTGATAATTTTTTTCGTACATACTTTCTATCTGTCTCTCCGTCCGTCCGTCCGTACGTCAGTAAATGCATTCTCCAAATGCACTTTTAGCGTAAAAAAATTTCAAGTTGATACAATCTTTTGTTCGCTGTTCGAGAAACGGTCACAGTTAGTGGCTGCCAACTGGTGGAATGTAGCATGTACGTATATCTTTTAATTTATGGATCTAACAGAGGCTAGTGGTGTGTCAACAGGTATTTTGTAATCATGTGTGTGTGTGTTTGAGAAAAAGAGACAAAGAGACGAAGAGTTAAAAGCTTGTTAACGGCGACAGTAAACAAGTTGTCTAGCAGTGTCTATTGTCGACGGCAATATTTTTTTTCACACTTTGTATGAAAGTTTGAAACGTAGACCCTATAAAAAAAAAAAATATATATATATATATATATTCTTGATCAGCTCGACGAGACGAATCAATCTAGCCATGTCAGAAATTTCAGAACTTAAGCTTTTCTCTCCAACGACTTAATCAAGTCTAAAAATGAAAAAGCCACGCCCATTCCTAGGTATGGCTCCCATAGAAACTTATTGTTTTCTTTCGATTTTTTGTATTCATAAATGTATTGTAAAAATACATCTAATGACATCCAAAGTCAAAACTAAGGTGGCGGGCCCATTTTGTAAATTTTTGTGTGAAAATAGTCATTATTTATGAATGTATTCTCTTCAAATTGGATGAAAATATAACTAATACCATACTATCTTTATGCTACTGATATTAAAAGGATCAGCCCACCATAACATATAGTCCCCATAGAAAGTCACCACCTATTTTCTAATTATTTTAAGAAGACTAACTTCTGTCCTTTGGGTAAAATTTTACCCCACTATTTTGTCCAAACTTTAGTTGTATCGGACTATTGACTCCAAGCCATCCCTTCTCCAAATTTTACCTAAGCCACTGATGATCATAAATAAACTAAACCAAGATTTGGTGGGTATTTGAGCTTCGGTTCTACCGAAGTTAACGTTTTTCCTTGTTTTTTATTAAAGAAGAAAAAAACATGTTTTAGATGCAGACCGCCTGCTGTGTTGTAAAATGCAAAGATGCCAAGCTACCAGACATGTGGGTCACTTATCCAGTGTGACAACAGGTTAAACAGGCACTCAGATATATGTACAATCTTTTACACATTCATATGGCAATTTTGTTTATAAATTTTCGTTAATTTCGCAAAACTTAAGCAAATGAGTTTGTAACTTTTTCATATCATAATAAGATTGGGTGGGGCTAAACATATTTTTGAGGACAAATATGTGTTAGCCTTGGTTCAAATATAAACTGGGCAAGATTTTAAAGTCCTTGACATGAAGGAGTCGATGGTAAAGATGGTGATGATGTAGTTGAGTCCATGGTTGCAAGGAGTGATGATGAGTGGCCTCTTTTCCTTATAGGAGCTGTATACTATGCGCATGTACCATTTGTTTGTGGCTGACTTTTTATAATTAGTAGAAGATCAATTCCCCATATGCTTGTTGTAGCAAGCGAATATGCCTAAACGCGGTATATTTATAAATTTCTTGTCTTTTTGACACCGTCTCTTGCACACACTCATGGGGTTTTTACCTGCTTAGTTATATAGCAGTCATACCACAACAAGTAATCGAATTGTGCTTTGTCTCATATTTAAAATCGTTTGACCCACGTCCGCGATTTTGAAGCTCCTTCTTAATGCCTAGAGCAAAGTCTTTCAGTCGATTGCTTTGGATTGTACCAACGGATAATATACCTCTATGTCACAAACCATTCATAAAGCTTATTGAATTGTCAAAAAATAATTTGAAATTTTTGGTTCTCAGGAATTTTGGACTTCAGGCCTAAAACAATGTCGGATGAAATTCCCGAACCAAAGGCCTTGCATTTTCCTTCTCCAATATAAAGGGTGCAATCATAGATAGTGCCAGACACACCAGCTCTAATGAACATTTTGAGTCCCTATCTGCGGGGTTCACTTATGAGGCACTTTGCAAAGATTCTTCAATGATAATTTCAAAACTTGCTGTTCTTTCCTTTTCCCCTTCGGCATTTTCCTTATCTTCCGAGTCATCTCAGTCTAAAATAACAATTTTTTCAATGTCTGTTTGTGTTAGAACTTTTGGATGCATCTAGAATGCTCAAACATGAAAATTACCCCAATTGACCAATGTTGCCAGACAACAGTACTTTTACAAAATTATTGTACACAAACTACACTTTTTCATGTGATTTTTTTATTTAAAATAAGTCTCTTACCTTTATTTAGAAATACTGTTCACTTGGTTTTGAAATAAAAACTGAAAAACTGAAAAAACTGACGCTTTCAGTCAAGGGAGAAAAGACCGACATTTTACACACACAGACAGATGGCAGATAGACAGATAGATAGACGGACAAAAAGTAAACACGCAGACATTCGGACAGATATTCGTTTTGACTATAGATACGACTTGATCTTTTGTTTTTAGGAATATGAATTTTTATTAAAATTGGTTTCTGGTCAGATACTTACAATAACCATCATCGTCCTACGAAGTGTTTGGACCCAAGTCGAAGGGCAAACCATTGGCTATTTGATCTTTTTTAGCCTAACCAAAGTTTTAGTGCGATTATTTGGCTTTAATGGATTCATAAGATCGACTCAGTTACTCTGTATTTCTTGACGAGGTTCGTCTGCATAGTTGTTGAGAAGTAAAGTGCAGAGTCTGCACTATACGGTCGAAGATGGACCTAGTTTAATAAGATAGAATCACAGAGGGTTTTACCTCGTCACTAATCTTTTATCCGAACGAATAAAAAAATCCTGGTATTAGGTTCAAATCATGGACAAAAAATTTTATTGTAGATAGTCCCAAATCTGAAACCCAACTCAAAAAGCGTCTATAAAACTGTTGACAATCAATTTGTTAACTGACAGATCTCGTTGCCTGGAATAAATTTGAGAAGATAATTCTGAAGCTTCCGCGGGTGCTTTTGATGATTAAGTGCAGATGTACAGTGAAGACAAAACAATGCTTGCGCCACCGTAAAACCTTTTAGATCGATTAAAACGAAATAATGTATTTTATCTTATGTCTTATTGGAACAACAAAAGCCGCCGGGTATTAAATCAGAAACGTTTCTGTTTTTTTTTTTTTTTTTTTTTTTTTTTAGCCAACATAACCAAAAAAATAAATCAACATAATTTTAATTGTAATATATTAATATTTATTTTTTTGTTTATTTTCTATAGAATATTTTTGTATTTTGTTTTGACTTTTGCATGATGTCGAACTAAGTCAGTGGGTCGCACCAAAAGCAAAGTGTCAAATAAATAAATTAAAAAAAAAAAAAAAAAAAAACTTAACTGTTGAATGAATGAATTTGTTAATTAATGATGCTAAACCTAAAACAAAACGCAAATACACACACATACGCTCGTGTTTTTATACAAATTCAAAAAATAACAACAAAAAAAACACAACAAATCTTTAGCCAAAAAAGGTGAAAGTCAGCTTCACAGTTTGATCGTTTGTTTTTTTGTGCCTCATGCCGCTAGAAAGTGAGATACAACACGCATAGACAGCATATCAAATACGTTTGTATCTAAGCTAAATTAGTCAAATAGATACGACTCGGGTATGCTTCTCAAAAATATGTAAAAGATACAAATCATTATTTTATTTTTATTTTGGTATTTTGGTATTTTGTAATATTGTAATTTTGTTTTTTTTTTTCGTTTGATATTTGTTAAATCTATTTAATAGCTGCCAAACTTTTGAAATAGAACGAATTCCTAAGAGAGTGTTTATGTCACAGTTTAGCTTTATAGCGAATCAATTCGAACAAAGAAAGTTCAGAGTTTATACATGAAGCAAGACTCTGTTTGCTGGCAATACATCTATTCGTATGTATTATTAAAGTTTTAATCTATTAATAAATTGAGTTCATGGCTTGACATAATAACCGACTTTGTCCTCACTGAAGGACATTCAGTACCAACGGAATATGTTTATATGATATTGTATCATTAAAAAAACCACCAGGCTGGTGCTAAATAAATAAATATTTTTTATGTTGCACTTTTGGCCAAATCTCTTTGTAGTGGCGACCTTGCCATTTCATGCAAAAAAAAAAAAATAAATAAATAAATAAAATAATGGAAACGTTAACTTCGGTGCAACCGAAGCTCAAATACCCTTCACATCTTGGTTTAGTTTTTTAATGCTCATCAGTGCCTTAGGTTAAATTTGGAGAAGGGATGGCTTGGAGTCAATAGACCGATATAACAAAAGTTTAGACACAATAATGGGGTAAAATTTTAACCCAAAGACAAAACAATAAACATTTTCTTGAAAAAAAAAAATAAAAATTGGGTGGTGACTTTGTATGGAGGCTATATGTTTATAGGTAGTGTACACATAGGATGACGTTAGAAATGTTTTTACAGCATTTGGAGAAAATACATTCATAAATATTTACTTATTTCACACAAAAATTAGAAAATGGGCGAAAAATTCATATGGGGCCTATAACTAAAAATTGGACGTGGCACCTTAATTTTTACATTGAATAACTTAAGAAGTGTTTTTACCAAATTTGGAGTGCTATACCTTAAAATGGGCGTGGCACTTTGATTTTAAAACTTGAACTGCTTAGGACTGAGAAAAGCTGAAGTTTTGAATATCAGGTTATTATCTTTAAAATTACAGACAGACAGACGGACCTGGCTAGATCGTTTCGTCTCGTCGTGCTAATCAAGAATATATATACCTTATATGATCTACGATGTCTTCTTTAATGCCTGACAAACTTTCTGACTGAATGAAAATACCATTCACACTAAGTATGACGGGTATAAAAAATATGGCCCGATTTTCCTATGATTAATTTTGTACATCTGCATACTGCATACTGAAAATTTTATATAGCAACTGTCAGTTGTGCTGTGTACTGCGAAATTTTTTGAAAAAAGAATTTACGTTAAACAAATAAATAAAAAAGTTCCATTCAATTTTTAGCACAATATCTTGAGAATGTTCCGCTTGAGACACACGGACCTCTGCGCAAGCAGAAATGTGTAGATCGATTCGATATATCCCTAGAAGCAGAATAACAAAATTTAATAAATCCAAATAAAAAAAAGAAGCTTTTGGAATGTAGAGGCATGATTATCGATAAATGTTCTTTAACAGTAGTGAAAAGAAAAAAGCACACAACAATCGACAACGAGATGCCTTGCAATTCGTTTTGGCACTGCGACTTCATATTAAAATGCTTATGGATGGCTGAAGGATGCACCATTTATTTTATATGTAGAATTTTTTTCTTCTTCTTTTTTTTTTTGTCCTATGGAGTATGTGCTAACTATTTTTATAAATTAAAAAAAATATATGTATATGGAAAAAACCATATGCCTAGAAAGCCATAAAACTACTTTTGTAAGGGTGTCATAGTCATTACTTGTTTTTCAAGCAAGTTTGTTTCTTAAGTCTTTTGTTTACACTTTATTATTGCAAATGTGTAAGATGTTTTTGCGTCTGATGCTCTCTAAGAATATTCAATGAAGACACAGAGATGACAAAGCGATAAAGTTAATAATGCAATTTTTAGTTTTATAGAAAAGCTTTAAGTGCACAATGGTCCAGAAGTCGTTTTTTTAAACCCGCTACACGTAGTGTCAAGGGTATAATCAGTTTGTCCGAAAGTTTGTAACGCATTGAAGAGACGTCGTAGACCCCATAAAGTATTTATATTCATGAACAGCTCGACGAGACGAATCGATCTAGCCATGTCCGTCTGTCTGATATAAATATATTAAGCTAAAATTTGGAACTTAAAATTTTCTTGGCAACTATTAAGTTAAATTTGAAAATGAAAGTGCCACGCCTATTTTTAGGTGTAATCACCATACAAACTTACCTCTCATGTTCGAATTTTTGAATGTAAATAGGTATTATTTATGAATGTATTTATTCCAAATCGGGTAAAAACACTTCTAACATAATATCACCATATATACACACCATCGATATAATTAGACACTGATGATAATAAGTAAACTATTCCAAGATTCGTGTGGCGGGTATATCAGCTTTGGTTCCACCGAAGTTAACGTTTTTCCTTGTTCTTCTTCTGCTATTCTCTAATTTGTATTTTATTTTTATTGAATGAATTTCCGTTTAGATAGATTTATTGTTTAAGAAAAAAAGAGATATTACTATATAAGTATGCTATACTGCATTTAAATCCACAAGACTAAATATAATTTCATGCAATAAAGTGAAACTGATTTTTTTTGTGATGTGTACACATATGTCGCATAAAAAAACGAAAAGTTGGTATAGCCATGTGCATTTCAATTCTATTTTCACTTTAAAAAAAAAAAACTGCACAAAAACAGAAATTTCACAACCGAAAATCTGAAATTACGCATCATGAAATTAAAATTAGAAAAAGTTGCTTGCCAATAAGAAAAACTAGAAAATACAAAATTTTAACATTGGAATTTGGAAAATCGTAATTTTATTGTAAAAAGTTGGCAACGATAAAAATTATGCTCAAATAATAAAGAAATTAATGTTATCAAAATTATTAACTATGTAAATTCTTTATTTCTATCATAAAAATATTAGTCATTCCCATTTTCAACAACCTAACATATATTGACTTGTCAGCATTTCCAGAATTATCATTAGTTTAGGTTTACTAAGGGCTGGGAAAAGTATCGAAATATCAACTTTTTTAATAGCGCCCTTTTGATATTTTTATTAACGTATCAATTTTATCGCTGTATGTAGTATAGTATATCGCAAATATATATCGATAAAACTGATGTCATTGATTGTTATGGATTCTTTTTCTATTAATTCTATAGCTTGTCACATATTCAGACTTCAAGCAAAGTACACTTTGTTCGACCATTGATGGGCACCATAAAACTTAAAAATAACACAATTGAAACTATCCAATTGAAGCCTATTCCATGAAAAAAATTTTTTTAAAATCAACGAGACGAAGTTGGTTTGCTGCGTGCATTTTAAATAAGAAAATTAACTGTAATTGATGCAAACACTAATTTAGTTAATTAAACAAATGAGCTCAACTTACCTGGGGTTCATTTCGATGGCGATGACTTCGGTTGTACCACCAACAACAATTGTTTTTTAAACGCTAACATCAAGACTTAAATAATATTAATTTAAACAAGCAAAAAAAACAAGAAAAAACAAGAAAAACTTTAAGTTCGATAGTACCGAAGCTCATATACCCGCCACACAAAACTTTAATTAGTTTATGTATGATCATCAGTGACAAAGATTATATTCTGTTAAGAGCTTGGGGTGAGACAACTCATGTTGGGGCGCAAATAAGACGCACATTTGTAAAATTTTAAGCTAAAAATGCATATAAAACAATCATTTTCTTGAAAAAATAATAATAATTGTAAGGTGAGTGTATACGGGGTCTGTAAGTTACAGTCATATCGGTAGCATATTCATAGAATGACAGTAGAAGCCATTTTCTCAGATTGGAGTGAATATATTCGTAAATAAGAACTATTTTTTTTACAAAAACTCAAAAACCGGCGCTAATTTTGTGTGGGGCTACACCTAAAAATGGGCGTGGCATTTTGGTTTTGATATTGGTTGGCCATAGAAATATTTTTACCCAATCTGTAGTAAATTCATTCAAAAATAATTACTTCGAAAAAAGTGGCAATTTTTTATGGGGCTATATCTTAAAATGAGCGTGGCTCCTTGGCTCTGACACACAAGTTGCCTAGGATCAAAAAAAGTTTAAGTTTCAGGTAAATTTCAGGTCAATATCTTTTAAACTTTCAAAGAAAAACGCATTGTAACAGACAGACGGACATGGCTAAATCGATTCGTCTCGTCGAGCAGGTCAATGCGTTACCAACTTTCCGACAATCTGATAATAGTCTTTACACTATGTGTGTCAGGTATAAAAAAGAAGAAAAAAGTAACAAGTAAAAACTTGGCGCTGATGTTGAAAATATGGCATGGCGACGATAATAGCGATTTAAATTGCTTTGTCTACTCTTGAACATGCGCTGTCCAGTCCATTTAATACAATATTTATCGACAGTGCGCACACCACCGTTGAAATCACCAACTCAAGCCACACCAAGTGTGTTTTATTTGATAAATTTGCATTTTAAATTGGTAGTTTCTTTGTTAACATTCCCTCCACATCTTATATTGTTCTTTGCATACAAACTTACCTCTCACATATTTTCGAGAAAATCAAATGTATAAACTTGAGTTATATCAGACCATTGGCCCCCATCCATCCCATGTCAAAGTTCTATCACACACTGATAATCTCTCATAAACTATTTTAAAATTCGTGTGACGGGCATTTAAGCTTCGGTTCAACCGAAGTTAACGTTTTTTCTTTTTCTTTCTCCCTGTTTTTATTTGTATTTTTTTTTTTGTTTTTGTCTAAAATGTGAGTGCCATGGTGGCCATTGATCATAAAGATGAACGACAGCAACATACGACGATGGCGTCATACATTGACGACGATTCACTGCTAGGGTCTTTGTCTCCTTTGTTAGTCAAGTCAAGTGAAAATTACATGAAAATGTTGTGTGGAAAATAAATGTTTATGTTTTAGCTTATTTTTCATTTTTATACCCGCCACACATAGTGTGGAGGGTATATTCAGTTTGTCTGAAAGTTTGTAACGCATTGAAGGAGGCATCGGAGACCCCATAAAGTATATATATTCTTGATCAGCTCGACGAGACGAATCGATCTAGCCATGTGTGTCCGTCTGTCCGTCCGTCCGTCCGTCCGTCCGTCTGTTTGTTTCTTCGCAAGTTTATTCGGTCAGTTTAAAAGATATTAAGCTGAAATTCAGAACTTAAGCTTTTCTCTCGAACGACTAAAAGAAGTATGAAAATGAAAGTGCCACGCCCATTTTTAGGTATAGCCCCCATACAAACTTATCTTTTTTTTCGGTTATTTGCATGAAAATAGCTTTAATTCATGAATGTATTCACTCCAAATTGGGTAAAAATACTTCTTATGTCTTCCAATGTCAAAATTAACGTGCCACGCCCATTTTTAGGTGTAGCCCCCCATACAAATTTACCGCCCATTTCGAATTTTTTGTATAAAAATAGGTATTATTTATGAATGTATTCACTCAAAATTGGATAAAAACACCTCTTATATCATCCAGTTCCAAAACCAGGATGCCACGCCCATTTTTATGTATAGCCCCCATACAAACTTACCGATTATTCCCGAACTTTTGTATGAAAAAGTACATTTATAAATGTGTGTAGGCCACTGATGATCGCACATAAACTATTCAAAGATTCGTGTGGCGGGTATTTAAGCTTCGGTTCCACCGAAGTTAACGTTTTTTCTTGTTTCTTTAAGTAAACGTTTGTTGACCGCTGTTTAGCGTATTAAGCGTAGTGTTTAGGGCAATAGAGATGCAAGGCAGTTGTAGTAGTAGCAGGTGAAGAATTCGTTGCGTTTTTCTCTGAAATTTTAGAGATATTGACCTGAAATTTGAAACTTAAGCTTTATTGATCCTAGGCAACTTGTATGTTAGAGCCAAAGAGCCACGCCCATCATTAGATTTAGCCCCCATACAAACTTACTTACTCAAATCTGGGTTAAATCACTTCTACTGTCATCCTATGAATATGCTACCGATATGATAAGGATCGGTCCACTATTTTTTCAAGAAAACGATTATTTTATATGTATTTTTAGCTTAAAATTTTACAATTTGCGTCTTAATTGAGCCCTAACATGAGTTGTCCCACCCCAAGCCCTTTGTAGAATGTAATCTACGTCATTGTTGATCGTACATGAACTAATTAAAGTTTCCTGTGGCGGGTATTTCAGCTTCGGCGCTACTGAAGGTTACGTTTTTTCTTGTTTTGGTTTGGTTTCAGAGGGCTTCAGCTCTTGAACGTATCAGAACAAATGATACTAAATGTTCAGGTTGCTAAAAAGGGGTCATTACGTCAGAAATCATGGATATAATTTTTGAAATGATTATCGATTCATTACACATGGTGAGCGGTTTGAACAGTCAATTAGTCAAACTGCTATATTTTGATAACTCTTCTGTCGGAATAATGAATTTTGAAATTTAATAACGATTTTACGAAGATAATTAAAAATGCGTTTATTTGAAATGGTTTAAAAGCGGGTTTCCGGCAATTGGCGCAATCGTTAGGCTTTCGAAAGCAAATGGATTTTTACTGCTCCAAAATCATTCGAAGCAATATGTTGTACTTTTCTAAAGCAATGAATTGCAGATGTTTCACTTTAACAAATTTTATTTATCGTTCCCACAAAAAGATATCATTGTTTCAACCTAAGTACGAGGTGTGCTCAATATATAATCAAACCTCGCTCGATGAAGCGGTTTGTCACTTTTTTTTGTTTTTAAGCTAATATTATCATTGATATATTATACATTAAACGTCTTCCTTCGGCGAATTTTGCTTTTCTCTTCTCATTAACCTCACAATGGAATTCTAGGTGGTGCCACGTGGTGGTAGACAGAATTAATTTATTAGTTGGATATCGATATTGAAAGCGATTTTTGCGAAATGGTTCCGAAAAACCAATGTTTGTAATCCAAGGAAATGAGTGTTTTTATACACGTTACTCATAGTGTAAACGGCTGTTTTAAGTTTGTCTGAAAGTTTTTAACACACTTAAGGAGGCGCCGTAGACCCCATAAAGTATATATTTTCTTGATCAGCTCGATGTGACAAGTCGATCTAGCCATGTCCGTATATCTGTCTGTCTGCCCATCCGTCTGTTTATTTCGACGCGATTTTCTCGGAAGCTACTGGAGATAATTAATTAACTTAAGCCTTTCGAAACTTAAGCTTTTCTCGGCAGCTAGGGAGAATTTGAAAATGAATGTGCCACGCCCAGTTTCAGTTATAGCCCCCATACAGACTTACCCCCCATTTTTTGAATTTTTGTATGAAATTAGATACTATTTATGAATGCGTTCACTCCAAATTGGGTAAAAATCCTTTTGATATCATCCACACTAACTTACTGATTACCCCACTTTAACTTACTGATTACTTTCGAATTTTTAGGGAATATGTGTATTTTAAGCTTAACATTTGATTGTCTTAACTTGAGTTGTACCAGACCAATTACCATATTTGATTCCATCTCTAAGTTTTATCTAAGCCACTGATGGTCACACATAAACTATTTAAAAATTCGTGTGACGGGCTAACGTTAACGTTTTTCCTTGAATAATCAACATATATTTCTGAAGTAGATGCACGTACATGTGCTCATAAATGCTAGTGCGCACAAATTATCTATGATACTAGCGATAATTGCAATTGGTTTACAATTTTTCCCTTCTCTAGCACGTATAAATTTCTTATGCTAACTTACCAACTCAGACCATTAATATTAATAAGAACATTTAACTCGGGGTTGTTTCGCATTAAATTTATGAAAACATTGATAGTATTTTTGATAGAATTTTTACTTCAATTATAAAACAATATACAATTACTTATTTCACAAAAATTAATCTTCGAAAAATATAAAAGTCAATTTCGAGCAAGTTGGCATTTATTTTGTTTATGCATTTATTTTGCTTATGAATTTTATTTTCAATTAATTTTCTAGAGATTTGGTAAAATGCTAATCAAGCAATTCTACCAATGTAATTTTGGATTGTAATGGTGCAGTTAATTCAGAAAAAGAATAACGTTTCTGCTAATTTAACTTAGATAATTAAAACATATTTTTTAATGGTGTATTTAAGTAAAACTTTATCACATCTCTAACAAAATTTTGACAGATTTGAAACCAACCCAAACAGATTTGTGTGA